>JAUZSU010029662.1:0-10460 GCA_034780255.1 Parotocinclus maculicauda | reverse complement strand
ACAGACAAATGTAAAAAACAAAAGAAAAAGAAAAACACAAAAATAAAATGATAAAGAAAATAGAAAATAAATGAAGACATAAATTAAAATATTAAATACAAATATGTCTAAAAATCTATACAGTACAAAAAAAATAATATAAAATAAAAAAGTTATAAATCACGGTCCTGCTAGAAAATCCAGTGATATAGAATAAGAATGAGTCCTTTTTCATGCCTGTTTGTTACAGTTCCAGGTTATTTAAACTTTTAGTTATTGCCTATTCCATATGTATATATTTTTTATTTATATTTATTAATTTTCTTATGAAGGTCAACACACTTTTCTCTTGTTTGAATTATGTTATATGGACTTTTCCATGTTAAGTTCCAAGATGCTTTAATTAACTTAAAACAGTAAAATATAAATTACAAAACATTAAATGTATAGTGATAGAGAAATTTAAATATTTTGTCCAAACCGTTCAATTCACTTTTAGAATGTAGAGTCCAGGTGCTGCTATCCAAGTTTTTAAAATGCTTAAACAAAAGGTCTCATACATACCCACAAAAGTACATCCCCACTTTAAACAGTTGCATGTCTGGGTAGTTCCGTTGCCTTAAACTGAGGTTCCCTTGATTTCGTTTTTAACTAAAAAATCTTTCATATATGTAAAACAGCAAGTCCCTATAAAGGGACTTCAGTCCCCTTAAGATTATGACTTATACCCATCAGCATTAGCTAAGCATCATAGCCTAATTGTTTTTCCACTTTAGTTGGTGCTGATTTAAAGGCATGGGAGCATTTTATCTTCAGCAAATGGAAATGTTGTCACCAGGGAGTAGTTCTATAAAAAACATTATTAATTTTGTTTAAGTGGATTGTTCTTCTGTATGGTCCCCTTGCTTTGAATAATATGACACAATGGCATGTGTTTTGCAGTGGTGTCCGATATTTCGTAAACCCTTTAGAATTTTTATATTCTATATACAGTATATCATCAGATTTTAACATAAATTAAAAGCTGATCAAAAGTAACCCAATTAATCAAATGAGACAAAACATTACACTTGGCTATTTATTTATTGAGAAAAAGGATATGTGACTCACAAAGGTATGTGAACCTTTGCTTTTATTATCACCATCTTGCCCAACAAAACGTTTTCAGTAACATTCCCCACTCCAGCTCTGGGATGTTGTTATATATTGTTGTCATTTCTTCACATCAGACCCTTTCAGAACACTTCTATTAGATTAAGTTAATGGCTTTGACTTGGCCAATCCAAAGTATTAACATTATCCTTCTCTAACCACTCTGACTTGTGTGCTCAGGGTTATTGTGATGTTGCATGACCCATGTTCTCCTGAGTGCCAATTCGTGGACAGATGTCAAAATTATTTTTCTGTAGAATGTGATGGTGCAATGCAAAATTCATTATTCTATCAATGATGGTACGTTGCAGCAAAGCAAACCTAAACAATGATACTACCATCGATATTTACACAGATGGGATAAGGTTTTTTATTTTTTAGGTTATTTGGATTTTTCCATTCTCAATACATAACACTCCAAATGTTCTATTTTTCTAGTACAAATTTTATAATGGTGGACTCACAAACATTAGTATTAGCCCTATAGTTGATTAGAAATTAGTTGATTGTTCCTTTGTGATCTCACTGACTAGTAAATCATGTTCCATTATTAGTTCACCATTCCTGGGAAGGGTATCAATGATCTTTCATTTCCCATATTTGTTGATTGTTAAAGTCTATACTCTTTAAAGACATTACTGCTAATGAGCTGCAACAACTCTATTTGTAAACCCTTAGAAAATATTATTTTTCATGGTATACACTTCTACAAATGTGTTGTGAACCTTACCTGATTGTAATCCCATTGGTTAAAGATCAACATATGTAATATCGGATTATTTTCAACAATAAATAAATTCAAATCATTCATAAATTATATAAGGGTTCACAAACTTTCAACCATCACTGTAAATAGCTTAATTTATGGCGTGTAGCAGTACTGTTGGCAATATATTGGCAGAGTACTTTATTGCCAGTATAATTATACAGGAGTTATTCAGGAATACATGAGATTGCCATCTTCACGTATCTTACATACTAATCTTTATTTATTAGGTTTGTCATTCTGAGCCAGATTATTTAGGTTGTAATTGCCTCTCTTTAATCTCTTTGCCTCAGGAGCTATAGAGGTAAAGAAAGAGGGTCTGGAGACACAGATCAACCGTCTGGCTGAGCTGATTGGACGTCTGGAGAACAAGGTAAAATTTTAATTTAATTAGTATGAAATCGTGCAATATACAGTGCAGTTTGGTGTTCAGTCACCAAACAAAAGCAAGAAGCATAGAACCCGTTTAAATTATATTGCAGTGTTGTCTGGACTACCACTACCCAGATTCTCACTATAATGTATGGGATATTTTAATAACCTAACCTGCCCTTTGAACCACAAAAATGCTGTACCAAATGGCAAAGTAGAGTCTTTACCGGCCCATTACATATATCAATGCCTATATCCTCATTTCCCTTGTATCATAACTTGGTGGTATTATTTAACAATCAAATATAAGGTAATGGGTGTTTATCTTGTAGCATTCAGGCTAAGCGATAGCAGAGAATGTGAAAATATGCACATGCATGCATGCATATGTACACACAGTAGTATGACACTGTAAGTGACTATGGATACTAGATAGAATCTGCGACAGTCAGGGGAACCGGTCAGAAAGCATCCTGCTCTAGTATGTTGTGGCAAGCTACATTTTGCAACTGTGAGGTGGCATCAGGTTTTCTAATGAGCTGGTAGAACCTCTGATGTAGTTCATGTTTGTGTTTATTTTGATTAATGGCAGTAGTCCTAAAGTCAGTTGAGTCATAATGTGTTGTGTAGTGTCTAATGTGTTTATGGGATTGGGGCAATTTGAACTAGTAAGGATTTACACAAGTTAAATAATGTAGTTATTTCTAAACAATGCAATTTCAAACAGGTGATGTCAAAAGATGACTATAATCATGATTTGGTACAAAAGCAGCTTCCAGGAAAGGCTAAGTCTATTTTGTAAGGATCACTGTTATTTTTATATTTTTGCACACCGTCCCAGCTTTTTCTGATTAGGGCTTGTACATAAGGTTCTTGTAAAATATGTACATAGTTTAATTTATAAATATTAAAATGTGTAATACATTTGGTTTATCATTATTACAGAAAGTAAGAGAGAAGCAACACGTTATTAAGGACTGATACCATCTGACACTAGACTGGATGTACAACCCTAATTCCAATGAAGTTGGGATGTTGAATAAAACATAAATAAAAACAGAATATGATGATTTGCTAATCCTTTTCGAACAATATTCAATTAAATACTCTACAAAAACAAGATATTTAAAGTTCAAACTGATAAAGGTTTTGCAAATATTCACTCATTTTGAATTCGATGCTTTAAACACATTCTAAAAGAGATAAACAGGGACGTCCCTGTAAAAGAAGTTACTTGGATGGCTTCATATGTTGCTCCAAAACCGGTATGTAACTTTTAGCATTAATAGTGCCTTCACAGATGTGCAAGTTACCCATGCCATAGGCACTAACACACTCCTATCCCATCAGAGATGCTAGTAGATGGAGCGGCGAACTGTGTTCACTCACAATGGTTTTCTGAAGTGTTCCTGACAAAATGAAGTCAGTTTTTAATGCAGTGCCACCTAAGGGATCGAAGGTCACAGGCATTGAATGTTGATTTTCAGCCTTGCTGCTTACTTGCAGAGATTTGTCCAGATTCTCAAAATCTTTTGATGATATTATGATGATGAAACCCCTAAATAACTTGCAATTGCACATTGAGAAACAACAATTGTTGGATTATTTGCTCACGCAGCTGTTCATAAAGTGGTGAACCTCATCCCATCTTTGCTTGTGAATGACTGAGCCTTTCAGGGATGCTCCCCAAATCATAACACTTACCTGTTTCCAATTAACCTGTTCGCCTGTGGAACATGGTGTCTTGCAGGCATCAAATTCAAATTGAGTAAATGTTTAAAGAAAGCAATGAAGTTTAATATAAGTTTAACAATAAAGTCTTCATTTGAACATTAAATATATTGTTTTTGTAGTGTATTTAATCGCATATGGGTTGGAAAGGATTTGCAAATCATTGTATACTGGAGAATTGTAGTAGGGAATGGTTACAGCCTTGCCCTAAACATCAGTATAAGGAATTTCTTTGCAAATAAATACATTTAGTTCGTCAAGTAAAGCTTAGCTCAGAATCTCTGCAAAGGTGCCATAGAGCAAAATAAAGGTGCCATAGGGCCAAAATGTATTGAGTCAGCACCTTACAAAGACATTTTGTTTATATTCTTTCTTTCAATTTGTCAAGTGTATCTGAAACAGACTGTAGATGACCACAACTCAAACCTAGATAAGTCTTTCCAACTGTATAAATACTTATATATACAATACAAATACACTGACATTTTGTATTCAATTTGTATCATAAATTTAAATGTGTCATTGGCCACAAATATGAAAAACATTTGGAGTAATAGCAACTATAAAAATAGGGTCTGGTGTATCAAATGTTCTCTTCACCAAGTACCAGCTTCATTTATTCATGTTTGGTTTTTGGTTTTCCAGAAATGTTACATCTACCATCGCTGAACTTGGCTAATATCAATCATCTTAATGAATTTATAAAGTCACCAAGCTTTACAAGCTGCTGGCATAAACATGATATTAAACTGCTTTTATAAGTGGATATAAACTTTGTATGATAATATCATATATAATATATAATGATGATCATCACAGATGTCAGTATAGACACTGTGTTCGAACAGCTGGGTGCCATGACCAGCTCTGGCTTAGAGCTGAATGAAGCATCACTTTCATCAGAGAGCGCTTGTTGTCTGTATAATGGAATCCTGCTGCTCGGGATAAACGCATTTCCTTCACTTCCTGAAGTGGTATGCTTAAGACTTCCATCACTGTGGTGCATGCCACTCACCAATGTTTCATATCTGATGGTGCAGTTGCTTCCATTCCCACCACACCACCTCATGATGGATAAGCTTCCATCTCCTGTATCTACTAGGCAGGGATCTCTGCGGATGTATTGCATCATTAGGCGCCATTAGACACTCAACTTTTTTAGTCAAGCAGATAGTGCGTGCAATAGGTCTTACTATTTATTTTATCTCTCTATATTACTCACAGAAAAACTTTTACTTATTATTGTCCTGTTAAGTAAATCCAGATTAGCTTGTACCTTAACAACCATATTGAACAGTGATGCTGATATTTATTAGATAGGGATGCACTGATTACATTTTTTCTTTTTCATATCTAATACCGAACGTCCTGAGTCAGTGCTAATCCATCACTGTCATTCTCACATTAAACAGGAAACTTCTCTGCAGGCAAATAACGTGCAACGACACAAACATAATGGTGTTGTTATTTGTGATGGACTACATTATGTTCTTTCCCATACCTTAATCATTACATTCAATTGTTACATTACATTCATTTGGAATTGTTCAGCTTTATTGCTCAAAAATAAAATTGTAATTGATAGTAATTTGCTGAATGTCAGTTGTTATACAGTAGTGTTTGAAAGCATATGTTATATGCTTGAAGGTTCTTTGTATTTATGGCCTCATCATATAAAAAATATGTATATTATATGTAATATGTATGTATCACCCCTATGCAGGTACAGTATATAAATTCACAAACTTTCACGCACTGCTGTATATTTCGTAGTCTTTTTGTTTTGCAAAGTTTAAGAATTCCAATAAGCATAAAAAGTAGCTATCTGCTTTGATTTTAAAGGTAAAAAGGTAACTGGTGTAAAATTAACTAGTAAAACTCTATTTCTGCAAAACTCATTACATTCTTTGTATAATATGATTACCTTTATATATTTAGAGGCTTGTAACTGCTATTGCACTTTATCTTGCATGGTTAGTGTGTAGTTTCTCAAAGGTAAACTTTCCTTTCTATTGGCATAGCATGCATCTGAATTCATGACATTAGAAAATGTGGTGCATAGGGATAAAAAGTAACTACAGCAAGGTTATGACAAAAACACATCTCAAATCTACCAACAACTGCATGAGGCCAAAGAAGATCAGGGAGTACTGATTGTCATGAGTAACATTTAAATTGTTATTAATAAATAAATTGAATAAATAAATGGAATACATTGATTATGGGATTTGTAATGAAAACATTGTGTCAAATTTTAAAATATGCAAACTAGAAGCATTTTAATAGTGATCTCAAACTGATGACTATATGATTAAACAAGACAGATCAGTGAAAATATATATGTTGGCAAATTTGCCTATTTTTTTACATTTAATAAGATTAGCAGGATTTTATAGGATTTTGCAGTATTTAATGGAATTAGGAAGTTATTTTGCTGATTATTAATTTAATGAAATTTTATTCAATAATAACTATTTAATTCAATAATAAGCTTGATTTGTGTATCACACATGTAATTGTCTAATTGCGAGGAATATTCTAATCTCAAGTCTTTTTCCTATTCATTTTCTAAACATGTAAATGAAACAATAATAATAAGAATAATAAGAATAATAGAGAAAAGTATAAAGTGAAGCATGCTGATTACCACTTCTTCATTACTGTTCTCTGACTGTGGAAGCAGCCCTTGTGGTAAAGCTATTCACTTATTCTCTGAACAGAGGGTCTTCAATGGGTTGAACCACTGGGGAGTAAAAATGAATTGACCAGTGGCTCTCCTCTTTTATTCTTGTTACAGACAGTCTGGTTTGACTTGCATCAGCGACTAACAGACACTGATGGTACAGCTAGCGCAGTAAGTATTGGATAGAATCTCATGCATGAGAGCATGCATTTAATTGGACTTCCCCTAGGGAGTTAAACGTATGTGTAACTAAATTAAAATGATAAACTCCAAAGAGGTTGCATGAGAATCAAATAATTGGTACATTGTTGGCAGAATCATTCAGAACATCACACAGCTAATTGTTTGAAGATTAGGTCATGTTTTAGAAAGAATGTTTGATGGATATTATTTTTAGTACTGCAGTACTGGCCCATGACCTTTAGTGCAAGTCACAGAATACAAGCAATAATTTGCTTCATGTTACCTCAAGCATTAAAGTTGGAAGCAACCTTGCGCAACCCTATTGTTAGGGTTCCTACCTTCACCCCGGAGCGTTCGGCTGTCCTCGTCGGTCGCCATTACAGAGCCATCGGTGAGATGGCTTATATCCCGTATCCAATCTGCGACCTGATTCCTAACAGCTGCTTCTCGTGCTATTTAGGCGTGGGTTTCAGCGCTGTTCGGGGCCAGGTCATTCGGTATGCGTATCCATTCGGTACGCACGCCTGACCACCAGCGAGCTCATGCCCTAGCGCACACCTTCAGGGATAGTGGTAACGTTCCGGGGGCTTTCAGTGCTGATGGACGTGTATGGGGGGAAACCCCTGAGGTATTTAGTATTTTAGGAGCACTCTAAGGGGTCTCCCGTCCCGTACTCGTGCGCTCCTCGCATGCCTGAGCTCACACTCCTCCGTCGTCGGTACTTAACTAGCCTCACTCCAGCCGGTTGCTCGTCCTGAATGGGACGCGCCCCGGCTTGGCTTCTTCGCGCCACACGTGCGCCCGAGCTCATACTCTCCCCCTGGCACTTCGGCACCTTTTTGTGTTCTTTTTAGCCTCACTCTGGTCGGCTGCCCTCTCGAAATGAAACACGCCCCGGCATGGCTTCCTGGCGCTTCGGCACCCTCTGCGCTCTCTTGAGCCTCACTCCAGCCAGCTGCCGTCTCGTAATGAGACATGCCCCGGCAGAGTAGCCACACGGCTGCAAGTTTGAGGTATTTGAGGTATACACGCCCCCGGCATGGCATTCCAGCGCTACATGCGCATTTGAGCTCACCTTCGCCCTCTGGTGTTAGGATGACCTCCGTGCCTCGTCACTTGGGAGACGTCCCAAGTCGTGCTCTCTCTGCACACTTGGCTCTTTGGCACCCAGTCGGGACGCAACACATCGGCACGCCCCTTAATCCTTTTGTTTTTTTGGTGTTTAATACACTTACTGCTCTTAATCCCTTTTAAGTTGTTCTATATTATTTCCCCATTATTATTATACGTCGTGGGATACATCTATCCCGCATACCTGGGTCCTATTAAAAACCACCACATCTCGTAACAGCATCTAGACAGAAACTGGCTATTACAACAATTCAGTGGTTTATCTAATATACAGAGGTTCATCTAGCATAGGCTATAGTTCTTCTTGAGCTCTGTAGCTTTATAAATCAGTCCATCCTGTCACATTAACCTTGCACACTTTGCCTCACTGACCACTTTTAAGATAAACCCACTGGACAGTTCATTAGGTTCAGTTTAGTTGTGCACAAGGCAGGGACACAATGCATAATGGAATGTAGACACGGTCAAGACAACCTGCTGACGTTAAAAACAAGCACCAGAATGGAGAAGAAAGGTGACGTGAGTGACTTTGAATGTGGCATTGTTGTTGGGCTGGTGTGAGTATTTTAGAAACTGCTGATCTACTGGGATTTTCACAGAATGATCTGAAAAAGATAACATATCCAGTGAGGGCAGTTCTCTGGGTAAAACTGCCTTGTTGCTGCCAGATGTCAAAGGAGGAGGTCAGACTGGTTCAAGCTTACAGAAAAGTAACTCAGTTATAGAAATAACTCAGTTTCAAGGGTCTGATTGTACACATTGGAAGACCAGCCAAAAGAGCACAGCAGTAATCTAGTGTTGATCAAACAAGAGACTGGGTGACTTTCCTGGAAAAGAAGGGTCGAAATTCTCCATGTAGAGGAGATACCTGCATACATGGGTCAGTTTGGAAATATGAGCAGAAAAGTTCAGTTAGTTATCAAATGCACCTTGCATCATCGTCTCTTCAAGTAGTTGATCAGTAAGATATTCTGAGACTAAGCCATGTATACAGTAGCAGGACTTCTGTAAACTAATTAAGACTTAGCAAATAGGATCTGTCTTGTTTTGCTAGTTTGGATGTGAGCTGCTGCTCTCATCTAGCTGTAGCTTATTTTAGGGCACAGCAATACATTCGGTTGTCTGTGCCAGAGGTTAGGAAAGCATGAACTACAACGCCGAAAAAATTAGGAATTTACTGAATTATGAAATTCAGTGCTTCCTAACTTTACTTTGACTAATTTCATTGCAGACAGTATGAACCTGAGAAATGTCAAGTTTTATCTGTATCATATTATTTGTTAATAAACATCCATTCCTGCATTCTAGGTCTTCTACACATTCTGAAAACGTTGGTATGTTAAAGCGTTTACCACTTTGTAATGTTGCCATTCCTTCTCATCACATTTGAAAGATGTTTTAGTGCCGAGGATACCAATTGTTTTAGGTGTCATTTTATTCCATTCTTTCAGCAAACATGTTTTAAGTTGTATAGGGTTGTCTTGGTTGAATTTTGTGTTTCAAAATTCATACTTCCTCTTCTGAGGACAGGTTAAAGGTTTGTGCCCTCTTCTTCTGCAGTCCTGCCTTTGTAATGTGTGCAGCATATGGTTTTGCATTGTCTTGTTGAAAAATGCCTGGATAACACTAAAAAGAATGACATATTGAATGCATTTGTTGCTCTCAATGTACTTTTCTGCATTAATGCTGCTATTACTGAAGTGTAATTGACCTTTGTCAAGGGTACTGGCCCAATACTGTACCACAACCCTGGCTTTTAGATTTTCATTTTAGACTTTCAGATAAAATTCTAATTTGTTTTGCACACAGCATCTATTTCTTTAAAAAAAAAAGACCTGGAATACTGATTTGTCTGATCACAATACAGGTTTTCACTCTGTGGTGGTCCATGCCACATTCCTCAGAGCCAAGAGAAGTTGACACAGCTTCGAATGAATGGTCTATTAATAACATATGGCTTCTTTTTTGCACAGTAATGTTTTAAGTTGCATTTGTGAAGGGTGTTTTCCTTCATATCAATTCCACCACACCTGTTAAATGCACTTTACAGTTGTTAAAAATCATTAGGATCAGTAGAACAGTGAGGGAACCACTGTTAGAGAACAAAACAGATTTTGGTAGGTCCTCTTTGCATTATGTGTGGGTCGCGAACACTCTTAGTCCTTCTTAGCACATTAGTAACCTGTTTTTAGAATTACACTGAACCTGAAAGTCTGGAGGTGGATTAACACATTAATCATTGCCACACCCCACCTGCTTATAAGATCTACCTCTAGCTCAGATTAGTCACCAATGATGGTTGAATTTTATTATACAGTAAGCCACTTGATTATTTAGCTTAATACCGACATTCGCAAAGCCAATCCCGAATAGTCTGAAAAAATAATTACAGTGCATCCGGAAAGTATTCACAGCGCTTCACTTTTTCCACATTTTGTTACGTTACAGCCTTATTCCTAATTG
>JAUZSU010029651.1:0-10461 GCA_034780255.1 Parotocinclus maculicauda | reverse complement strand
TTGACTTCGAGGCTCGAGATTGTGACATAATTTCGATCGATTTCGATTAAATATCGAAATCGTGACACCCCTAGTATATATATATTTTTTTATTATTATATCTCCACTCTTGATCATTAAGTGCATGCAGGTCACTCTGGACAGACCCCAGTCTGTGGCCGGGCTCAGTGGGGTTACTATTGCAGCTTAACAGGGCTTTAGTTTGTCATTTTAACTTAAAAACAGCAAGTTTTACAAATAATTGCAGTAAGTATGACCTGTATATTTAAGCATACAGTCTGTAGAACTTGCCTGGAATTGCTGAGATACTTTTGATTGTAATCTGGAGTGCTTTGTGAGCTCGTGTGTCCTGTTTTACAGGAGGAGTACGATAAGTACGGGATCCGTATTCGGGTGAAGTTCCGCAGCAGCACTCAACTGCATGAGCTCACACAGCACCATCAGAGCGGCGGTGAGCGCAGCGTCTCCACCATGCTCTACCTCATGGCCCTACAGGAGCTCAACCGCTGCCCCTTCAGAGTCGTTGATGAGATCAACCAGGTGTGTTATCTGGTCACACACACTATTTAGTTTAATAATGTATCACCACACAGCGCTTACATCATTAGGTCACAGTGTGGTCGGGTAAACAAGGAGAACATTCACTAAGTAAAGAGGACATGTTTGGTAGCATCAGCTATTAACACAGCCGGGGTTTGATTACATCAGCTAGTTTCTTTTACACACACACACACACACACACACGCCAGTGTTAGTAAGATCGGTATTAAACAGGCAGCTTTATCAAAAAGAGCCGCAGGTTTATCTTGATTTAAATCAGTCAGGTGTTTATGACGTGTCAAATGTTTAATTCTTAAAGTCGCTTCCCTGTCTTAGAATTAATTTCTGTAAGATTTCCATTGAAAGCATTTAGGAGACGGCTTATCCAGAGTGCTTTGTATATTTTTTTTAGTGACCTCATGCCTGTACAAATAAAAAATAACCCAAGAACACAAATCATAAAGAGTAAAAATCATAAAGAGTAAGCAGTTATTTCGTGCTGAGTTTAAAAGTGACTCTTTAAGAAAGCAAGAGACTCGGCCATTAAGGTTCTCTGGGCCCCTTCAATACCACCTGAGCATTGTTTAAACACCACAGTCTACCTGAGTATTGGTGCTGAGCGTGTCCATTCTTTTAAGACTACAGTGTTCATAATTTCACGGTTACTTCTAGCAGGGTAACACACCTCGCCTCAAAGCCCAAATCATCTCAAACTGGTTTCTTGACAGAGAGTTGACAGCACTCCAGTGGCCTCCACAGTCACCAGATCTCAATCCAATTCTCTGAGGAATGCTCCCAGCACCTTGTTGGCTCTCTGCCATGAAGAATTAAAGCAGTTCCTCTTAGCTTAAAATGGTAGAAACAGTTGAAATAAGAAACTGTGTTTAAACTCATCAGGTATCCTCTCTCTCTCTCCTGTTCTCTCTCATGGTTCTGGCTTTATTCTTATAAACAGGGTATGGATCCAGTGAATGAGAGAAGAGTGTTTGACATTGTGGTGAAGACGGCATGCAGTGGCAAAACCTCCCAGTATTTTTTCATCACACCTAAGGTAGGTTCATGTTAAATGAAGTTCAAGTGGAATTTGAAGCTGTCTAACTGATTCTCATGTTTATATCCACAGCTGCTACAGAATTTGAAATATGCAGATGAGATGACCGTGCTGTGTGTTCATAACGGCCCCTACATGCTCCCACCAAACAAGTGGAACGATAAGGCTTTTATAAGACGAGTTAAACGTAACCAGTAAAACCACTGAAACAATGACATTTCATATCAAAACCACAACAGTGCCAGCTTGTTTTAAAAAGCCGTGTCCATATTTATAATCCACAAACCAATTGTTTATTTGCACATTGTTTTTTCTATTAATTGTGTAATAGATAATAAAAGTTTTGGAAATAACAGAGTAGGATGTTTACAGTAATTACTGCATAAATCTTTGAAATTGGCCACGAGCAAGCTTTGAACGATAGAGCTCATTTAAGAGACTTACACACACACAGCTTAGTAACAATAATAGGCCTACCACTACTCATAGTAATAATAAAACACCAATCTTTTATTTATATATCGCCTTTCACAAACCCAATGCGCTTATCAACCTCATTAGAAAACAGAACAGGAGCAGAACCAGCTAGAGAATTCCAGAGGCAAAGAGCTTACAATCTAGGGCTATATATTGAACTATCGAACTATCTGTCTGTGCCAAGTGGTGTACAGGGGGTCCGAGTGGGTGGTACCAGTAGGAACGGGGCCCACAAATACATTGAACCAGCTTTGCAAAAGGTTAATAATTCCTGGTCTAAAAAAAACAATTCAGATTACGATTATTGCTCACATTTTCTTGACCCTTTTTTTAATTAGTAAAGGATTACAGCTTAAGAGCGAACAACAGAACATTGTGTTTATTACGTAATAGGTCAATATGATCAAGTCTCAATTGCTGCATCACAGTATTTTGTACAGGGCTCAGCTAGACGACATCACTACAACAAAAATACCTTTTAATGCAAAATGTATTACTTTAATAAGGAACGCATGTACCATGTAAATTCATTTAACAGCCGAACCTAGCTGCTAATAGTTGTAAAACTTAAAAGTTTAATGACAGTTATTTCTCATTACTAACCTGCCTCCTCCTTTTTAAGAATCTCTCTCTTGATAAGGAAATGGTTCCAGAGTCAAAAAATGTTGTTTGTTCTAGTTTTACATAACGTACTCTTAGATAAGCGTCAGACACCACAGTCCATTATAAAGAGCACGTGTGAGATTAGTATCAGAGGCGTGAAGTTCGTACACTTAACACTGAACCGTTACCACCAAACCAATCCTCACTGGTCCTTAATTAGCTCCTGATAAATACCACCAGTAACGGCTCGTTAGATCTCTGTACATAATTTTATTTACATGATACAATTTTGTTATGTTGGGTAACGAGAGTAGATGCTCAATACATATAATAAATATAAGGATGGATTGTTGTACAAACTTGCATAACTAAAACTGAATCGACAGACGGGTTTTACTGTAAACCGAACACGAGGCTTACAGAATGAGAACGGTACCGGCAGCCCGACGGAACCAAAGAGTGAGCAAAATCTAAAAAAACATCGTCCAGGTATTCGACTAACGGGGTATTCACACAAACACACAATACTCAGGCATCCCTTCACACCATGGTGGGGCAGTTTGAAACGTCGTACAATTTCAGCACCTGTTTAAACGAAGCATGTGACACTCACTCCACATAACACACACACAAAATCAAAAATCACAAATTAAAAAAAAAAAAAAAAAAGTTGATTACAGAATTGATTAAAAAGACTATCAGCATGTTTCCATCTTCAAAATAAACTACGGTATTTAGTAATGATTTCAATAGCCATGCAATTCGCCCTTTTAAAAATCCAAACCAGGCCACAACAGCCCCACAACCAGCTTGTTAAAAGTGAATGTGAAAACAGAATACAGGCCTGATGATCCCTCATCAGTTTCTATTTTGTGCTCAACAAAAATGCTTTTACTGAAACAGCTAACTTTAAAACCAGCGTGGCCGTTTTTACTGTTCTGTCAGGGAAGTGTTTGATACTCGTTGTTCTTCCTCACTGGAGAACGGAAAGAAGAGAGGAGACGGATTGAGGCCCAAACAAAGAAGCCAAGCTAATGCTATAAAGGCTAACTCTAATCGTTGGGAATCATGCCATGACCCACGTTGAAAAATCTTCAGACTAGAGGGAAGTGTTACAGAGCGTCCGTATCCTTTTCCATTTTTTTGTGCTACATGAGCCAGCCATGCACTGTTGTCCTGATGGCACTCGAGTCCGGGCAGTAACAGTCATATGAAGTCCGGTAGGCTACAACATGTCCATCCTCAGCAGTGTGAGAAATGGACCGAAAGACACAATCACAACGTTTTGACAATCACAAAGATGCTCAGCCTTTTCAACACAACAACGTCAAAAGCAGAGTCTCCCCAAAAAGAACCAGACAAGGAGATTAACCCCACCCCGTCCCCCACGCTTCAATCTGAGGTCATACACTGAAGACAGGAAAAGATCACTCATGCACCGGCTGAATCCAAAACACCCCCGTTTCTCCTTGCAGTCATGTTCTAAAAAAAAGAAGAAGAAAAAAGAAAATAGTCCTTTAGATCGCAGGTCAGGTGCGAGTCCTTTTTGTCTGATCTCTCCCAGGTCAAAGGATGAAAGCTGAACAGAAAAATGGGATGTTTATATTCTCTGGATCTTGTCAGCCACCACTACAGGATTCTCTTTGCGGATCTTGGCTGCAGCCTCGGCTTTATAATCATAGGGGCAGTTGTGCTTGTCAGAGTAACGGTGAAGTCCGCAGAACAGGTTCCCACAGCGGCAGTCGAACCCTGGTGACAATCAACAATCAACATACAGATCATTTAGCGAGCAGCAACAGTTTTAATTTGCTGTAATATGAGCAGCACTGAGTCATATTTTAACTGTTCTTTCACTTCAACATTTAAGTTCAGCATAATGTTTCGTTTGGTTTTGATTGCACCATTTACTATCATTCACTTTAATGGCTAAGGATAATATACATCTCATGCATGTCTATACGTCTTATATACATCTCATGCATGTCTGAATGATAAAGCTCATACAAGCGAACCCTTGCGACAGCTGCTTACAGAAACACATTACAGTCTTGAGACAGAAAACATGGTAGAACCCTACTTTAGTTTTCCTTTTCAGGATTTCAAGTCCTCTAAAAGGCTATTTACAACAGTTACATTGATACCAGTCAGACACTTTCATAGGGGGTCAATTCAGAGTGACCAGTTAACCTAATGCATGTCTTTAGAATGTAGGAGGAAACCCAGAGTAAATCCATGTGGACAACATGCAGACTACACACCGGCAGAGTCTACAGGCAGGATTAAAAAGGGTATCTCTGGAGCTGTGATATAACCGTTCTCGTCCTAAATATAACCAATTAGCAGTCTGGCTTATTAAACTGTCAAAGCAAAGACTGGAACAGCTCAAAATGGAAGATATGCTATTTTAAAAAAATGGCCAAATGCTTAAGAAATCCATTGAATATTCTGAACTAAATCATCACTTCAGTCACCATTGTGCAGCCCTATATAGGCAGCGTGCTTACCTGTTAGTCCGACCTTCTTACGGCACATGAAGCATCGGTTTTTCTTAGGCTTGGGGGCTTCAGAGACCTTATCTTCCTCACTGACTGCTGTGTTGGCCAATGAAGATGATGTGGGCTGAGTTACAACTGTAGAGACGAAATAAAATAATATTTATAAAATAGGCTACATTAAATGTTACATAATGGATCTTTCTTTAAACAGAAGAATATATGGTAAGTTTGTGGTATAATGTGATCTTTGCATTTAAATATGATGTACTGGCATATACAGGACAGCAAGTAAAGCTTTGTTTGTACATGTGGGCTATTTCAGACTAGGCCTATCAGGTTAACACTAAGGGGTCTCTTTGATCCCCTATCTCACTATTGCCCATTATGTACATAGGATTCCATTACCCTAGAAGGAACATGGATGAGTGTAAACAATTGTGAACAGTAAATTCATATGCGTCTTCATATTAGTGCGACAGCAGATTTTAACAGACACACACTTCCCATAAAGTTACTAACCGGGTTCAGGAACTTCTACTTTAGGTGCTGCAACTTCCTCTTCACATGAAATGCTCATCTTAGTCATTTGCTGCGTAACAGGAAGTGCAGCAGTGGCTCCGCTCGATGACTCAGCTTCACTAGTAGAATTATTTAAACTGGCCTCAATTATCTGGATTGCAGAGGCCTCTGAGGTAGGACTACTGGTTACACTGCTAGAACCTGAAAAGCCAACAAAAAAACCCTCAGTTAGGGGGGAAAAGTGTTTGGCAAGTAAGAGATTAATCACATGATTGAAACAGGACCAGCCACAGCATGGCATGTTCCTCAGTAACCATAATGAAACAAGAGAAATAGAAGAAAAAACAACAAAAGCCTCTCACCCATGGCACTAAGAGGACTGACGCCTCCGTTATTCTGTCTCGATAGGTGCTCTTTATAACAAACCGAGCACATGCCATTAGTCCTAGGGTTTCCATAGAAGCCACAGCCAGTGGTGCAGAGCATGGGAACAGGGCTCTGGTTGGTCTCCTGGGCCATCTCGTAGTCTGTGGACAGACAAAACAGAGTTAAAATGGGGATAGAAGTATGGTGTGCATCATGTGACAAAACAGGGATATTGAACAGAGAACTGTTTACACCTTAAAGACCCTGATATTTAGGTTTACGGTTCTAGCATTAAAAAGAGACAGTTTTATTACAAGCATATAAAAAAAACACATGGAAAAGTTACGATGACACCAACATAATGCCATATTTCATACTGCTCTCCTTACAGCACAATGAGTGATTCTTTCTAATAATACACAGGTTAGGCATGCAGCTCATACAAGAGAGACCGTGTTCACCACTGCCTAAAAGAGTCGACTGTAGCTTAATCCGTTTACTGCCATGTTTGACCACGCGCTTGGCACTGGCTTGACTCATTTACACCATGTAGATCATGTGGCATTGTGTTAACCCACCCCGTCAACCAAAAAATTCTCACGCTCTTAGAACATGTGCATCATTTATACCAAGCAATTCACACTCTGCAATCACAACTAGAGGCTGAATTCTACATTCAACATGATCTTCTGAAATACACGGCTATAATTATGTTCATGGTGACAGGCTGATTGCTACTAATGCAGAATAGTAACAGTGCTTTAATCTGGGTGAGGCAGAACTAGTCTTTGGTTTAACACAAAATGTTCTCCCAGCAGGAGACAAGGAGGTGAGAACAGTTGGTCAGAGGGATTAGAACATTCTGTGCAGCTGGGCCAAACAATCAGGCTACAATGAATGATATATTGTATCTCAGTAGAGACAAATACTTAACGGAATGGTTTTTAATTAAAGTTACAGATTTAAGACTGCAGACAATGCTCACATGTAACTTCTTTATATACACCTCATGAAACAGCCACTGCTCAAATGCTTTACCAAATCTAAAAAAAACATTTGTATAATTTACTTTAAGCTACAAAACCCATGGGTTGAAATTTCAGACCTGCACGTTTCCTCTATGAGCCTCAGTAAATAATAGCCATAAAGAATTAAGAAACAGTGTCAGCACCGTCTGACTGTGGACATTTCTGTCCAACTTCCAGCAGCCAGATAAAGTCCCAGGGTTTTCTCCAGAAAGCATAATTGTGCGTATGCCCGTTGACCACAGCACTGGGAGGGGTTTAGCTCTTGTGTCACAAGGGTGTAATGTGACGCTCTGAGCTCAAACACACACCTCTAAACACTACATGTCCTGACTTTAGCTATTTATATCCACTGCTGACGCCTCATCTTGACTGGTTTATATCAGAGTTGTGTTTGTGTAGCGCCCCCTCCCTTCTGCACAAAAGCCATGCCGTTTATTTGGACAAAGCCCAAAAAGGTAACGTCTATGAGGGATTTGGGTTCAGGATCGAACCAAAGCTGACTGTTTTTCAAACTACAAAGCAGAGAATTTAACTCAGAGTGCACACCAGGAAGCAAACACTGATCTGTTTACAGAGAAATACACAATATATTAGTGAGTAATTACATCATGTCCTGTCACATGAGCTAAACACAAATCTTAAGGGACCATAGACGATTTAACCCCTGACAGAGATCAGGAGATATGAAAGTAAATTAATCAGCTTTGTTTACTTTAGATTGTTGCTATGCCATGCCATGGTTTACTATCACCTCCAGCTATTATGCAACCTTACAAATCATCACATTCTCACATACCGGTGTGTTTTACAACAACTCCCAACTGCAATACAGTACATTTTATTAAGTTCAGTCCGTTTAATGTACAAATGCAGAGATATATATTATTTAAATAAATGTGGCTAAGCAAAGGTGTTAGGGAACTACTAGATTAGACACCATGTTGATTTAAAAATCAGACTTTATTAATCCCCAGGGGAAATTGCAGTTGATAAGTCGTGTAAAATACAAAATAAAACAAATGCAATTGAAAAATAGACAGGGAAAGCCATTAAGTTAAGAAGAAAAAGTTAAATAAAATAAAAAAGTGGCAGTGTATAGCTTAGTTATATATATTAAAGTTGGCTGGGTCATGTAAGGGAATGTTACGATATAATATTGCACATGTGAATACTAGTTACTATAGTTTACATTTAAATTGTATTAAGGATCACTGAGTGATGAGTTACACAGTTTGATTATACAGTTTGTTGGCGCTCAGTGGTGCATACAAAACTGTTAAATGAACTTATATAATTATATGTCAGTTTCTTAGCTAGATGTGACTGTGGTAATGAAAACAGCCTACAGTGACCTCCCCTTACACTTAATCGAAAGCAGCATCAGGTTAACCCTACTACAGAAGCTTGATCAGAAATGGTCACCACTCGTTCAGAGGGGGAGCGGGGTGAAAAGGTTAAGATATGCTAATACCCAAAGATGTTTGAGTCACTAACTCTTGGGTCCATTCATAAACAACGTTATACTGGGTCATTATGCTATTGCTTCCAGAAAGTCGAATGTGGCCCAAGGCTTCTAATGGTGGCTGGGTGTGTGTGGCGTTGTGTAGTGTGACTAATTTACACAATGAGTTCACAGTATAAAACGTGCCTTAAACGTATTCACATATTAACCTTACAGCATACACACCAAAACAAAACCATTCATTAGATTCCTGCATAGAAGAAACAAGACAGCCCATGAAAAGTACTGCGTTCCCAAAAGTAGAAGAGCTGTAACAGATAGTACTAAGCAATACTACAGATAATACTAAGCACCGTAAAGAGGATTCGTTTAGTCCTGATTATGCAGTCCTACACGTAGCAGCATTAGCTTGGTAAGCTAAAGACAGCAGGAGGCCTTAGCCTCTTTAAATCCACTGAGTCATGCTAACTGGAGCAAATAAAAGCTAACAATACCTCCCAACAGTACACGACTACATTACTAAAAACATACAAAACCGATCAGGAAATGAACCATATCATCCCTGATTTGGGTTTAATCCGAAAGATTTACCATATTGAGGCGAATTATGTAATCATGTGTTTTATTAAGGTTATTCTAGGAGCAGCTTTTGTCTGTTCTTTGTCTCGCACTCTTCCTGTTGTTTGGGGTGAAAAGTCTCGCCTATAAACGAATGAAACCAACTTTTCCAGGGCTAAACATTTATATCACATCGCTTTTGGAATCGTGTACCTGAATACCAAGTAAAGATCGTCAAGAATTTATCCAAAGCAACCTTTAATGGTCACCATGCCGAAACACGTACCAGTGCTACAAGGGCTAAGCAAGAGATCAGTGGCTCCGTTTCGATACAAAATCACTTTAATAAACAACATGATCGCCATAAGAAAAAATATATTACCTACATAAAGGCTAAAAGTACAAAAAGCGTATTACATAAACCTGCTATTGTTTGGTAACCGAACCACCACTTGTAGTTGGCTCGTGCTAGGTTTGGCTATTACCCTCTCATTCAACGAAAAAACAAGTCGAATTTGATACAAAATCCTGTATTTTCAAGAGCTAAACACGGAATATACTTATACATAAATATACTTTAAGCACTAAACATTCCGATTTCAACACCATTTCGGTTATGTTTCAATTCGAATAAACAAAACGACGCCTGGAAGAGCCTACATCCCAAATAGCATACTACTGAGCTACACAGTACAAAAGAAGACACGAAAACATACCCCACATCTTAAAAAACACTACATACTATTTAGCACGATACAATGTTGTTTGGGACGCGGCCAAGGTTAGTACCAGCTAGTATTAGCTTACCATATTTGGTTAGCTCAACAGCTAACGGCCAATGAGGAACTAACGTATTCATTGTTAGCCTAAACTCAACAAGCCATAAGTTTTACATTTTATATAGTTTATATTTCATTTTGGTACCAAATTATGTAACATTGTAATCAAATGCATAATTTAAAACGCCAAAACGTCTCAAAAGGGGAAAAACCCAGGTTGGGTCCCAAATCAAGTGCTAACACGCTACGTAGCACTTATGCTGACTGGTAATACAATTGCTGTTTAGTCACACTATTTAGTGTACTAGGGTTGATTTGGGACGGAACCACAGCAGATCTCAAAAAGACACGGTTTAACCCACGCACAGTGAATGTGGACTCACCTTATTAAGCAAAACAACACAAGGGAATGCGTCTTCGTGTAAATAGTTGTAAGTGAAATCTAGAAATCCACGCGTGTCCTCGGTTTTAGGCTCGCAGTCTGCGCCCTAGCTACCGCGCTCCCTCCTCCGTTTCCTCTCGTCTGCTCTCAGTACTGACCTGTTTGTTGCTTTCTTTCGTATAAAGGCGTGGCGTGTGGCGT
>JAUZSU010029640.1:0-10463 GCA_034780255.1 Parotocinclus maculicauda | reverse complement strand
GGTGGGATTTGAACCCTGGACCTTCTGGACATATCATTTCCTTTTGGTCCTTCTGTAAGCCGCTCTGGATAAGGGCGACTGCTAAATGTAAATGTGTTACTGTAAAGTGTGCCAAGAAAATCCTACACCATTACACCTCCACCACCAGTGAGAGCCAATGATAAATGTTAGGATGGCTCCATGCTTTCATATTGTTTACACCAAATTCTGAATCTACGATCTGAATGTTTCGGCAGAAGTCGAGACTCATTGTCAAACACCTGTTCTTAGCTACAGAGGTGGCACTGGTGTGATCTTCCACTGCTGTAGCTCAGCCTCTTCAAGATTTAAGGAGTTGCGCATTCTGCATATTTTGGTTGTAACAAATGGTTATTTGAGTTACTGTTGCCTTTCAGTCAGCTGAGACGTGTCTGGCCATTTTCACCCGACTTCTGGCATCAGCAAGGTTTTTTTGCCACAGAACTGCCAAATGTTTTCACTTTTTCTGACCAATCACTTTAAACCCTAGAGATGGCTGTGTGTGAAAATCCCAGTAGATCAGCAGTTTCTGAAACCACACCAACCTGTATGGCAGCAAGAACTATGCCACGTTCAAAGACACTTAAATCACCTTTCTTCCTCATTCTGATACTCAAGTGATAGATATTTAAAAAAAAAAAAAAGTTAGGTAGATAGTAAAGTTGTAAAGTAAATAGTAAAAATCTGAACAGGTGTACCTAAGAAAGTGGCCATTGTCCCTTGTGTTTAGTCCTTTTCTATTTATACCCCTTTAGTAAAATGTTCATTTAAACCATTTTCGCTCACAGCACACCGAGTGACTGTTTAGCGTAGTTTTCAAACTTTCAGGGATCTTGCATCTGGTCTGGTGAACAAAATTTGGATTGACTTCAGGAAGAAGGATACATCTGAGGCTGCCTCAAAGTGGGCCAAAATATGGATACATATAATACAGCTGTTTGTTGTTACCTTCAAATCATCCTCTGATAATCAGTACATGTCTATTCTTCTTTCAGTACAGCTGGTAGGTATTAAATACATATTTTCATTATGATTATAAGTAGGAACATCTAGTTTACAAACTCACTTTAGTGGCCGTTTGTCACATTCATTCATTCACCTTCAGTAATCTACATGTGGAGCCTTTTATAGGAACACAAGGTAAAAGTTTTATACCTTATACAACTATGGACAATTTGGATTAAGCAACAAACAAATATTTGGGTAGAGGGTCTGGTGTTGTATGGCACCAACCGTATTCTGATTTTAGTAAAAAGTTCCTGTTATATTGTGGTCTGGAGCTTTTCCTGCAATTCTCTGGGTGTAAGTTCGCCCTTGGGTATGACTGTTTCCAGCAGTTAACTCTTACCTCCTAGCCATAGGAGCTTCTAAATGTAATGTCCGGTTTCAATTTTACACAAACAGTTATATTTTAGCTTTTTTACACTCTTCCTCTTCCAAATAAGCAATTTCTAGGTTGCTACCCTTCCAAAAAGAGCATACCTGATCAAGCTTCTTCAGACTGAAAAAGGTTCAACTTGGCATCCTGATGAAGCTGCCAGATATTTAGCTCAAGCATCAGATGAGAACACAATCAATATTTGTAAATGTAGACTATAGAAGCTGTTTTTCTAATCTCTTGTTTATTTAGCCTTTTTATATTAAGGTCACATGTCAAACTGACTCGTCAAATATCAGTGTTATCCACCACTGATACATTTCATGAATGAAACTCTAGCCCAAACCTACCAAATCCTCCCACAGTTACCAGCCCCACTGCCCTTACAGACAGAATAAAAGATGTCTGATCAGCTAGACATCTGAAGTTAAGAGTAGTACAAATGTGTGAAATGCTGAGGTAGTACTCGGTTTGATAATTTGCCCCAGACAGCAGTGTTTATCGAAATGCCTTCTTGTTTTACAAATGTGTTTATGAGACACTAAAACTGACAACTGATATCCATTCATTGTAGAGACACAGTCATATGCATTCTATGGAATTCTGTACTGAATCAGTTCCCCATATTCACTTCGGATGAAAAGAAAAACTCTTTAATTTAATTATATTTATGTTGTAACTAGACTTGTTCTTCAATTGATGGCTGCACTGGCACCTGTTGTAGCCAGTCCAGAACAAATGGTGATGTTTGCAATCAGTACATTCATACACAAAATACTTCTTCCTATTCCTAAAGTTCAAGTGATCCAAAGTGATGTATAAAGTGTACATCAACAGTGTGCATATTAAAACATTCACTATAGTCCATGAAGTATTTTGAAGAAAAAACGATTACATAAAAAAAAACTGGACCTCGGAGCACTGGAAGAAAGTTACTTAGTCAGGCTTCTATTACATGACATAGAAGGGCTGTATGTGTGTCCATAAGGGATGCACTGTGGAAGATAAGCCAGTGGACAGTAAATGATGCTTTGAGAAATGAGCAATTAAATCCCTGGGCATTTAATGTGGATGTAAATTCAAACTTACTAAACTTATCAGTGGACACTTACTGATCAATTACCGGGGCAGTCCAGGCTCGACAGTCAAACGAATTCTGGCCTACTGATCTAAAGGAGGAATCAAATTTAGGCTCTGCCAATATGATACTAATTGGCTGAACTATCACTTTACCATGTTCTGTAAAACTATGTCCAAACAACTGAGGTTATAACAATTATAACAGGACACAAAATATGTCTTTTAATTCCAGACGCTGCAGTGTAAACAGCTGGTCAGATCTGAAAAGGTTTAGCATGTGTATGTTTACAGCCATAAATAATATTTATGTCATACTTTGATGTCTTGTTTATGTAAATAGGAACAATGTACAGTCTGTGTTTCTGCATGGACACTTTTAGGACACAGACACACAGATATTGCATAGACATTGGAAATGAAAATTAACATTCTTCAACTAGACTCTTTTCCTCTTGGTTTGGCATGCAGCCAGGAAGGTATCGTTATAGATTTTTATATTCCATAGTGCGCATTTATAATTTAGTTCTACAGTATGTGCGATTGTTAATGTGTACATTCGAACTGTGAAGTGCAATAAGTGCAAAAGAATAATAAATGAATGCATGAATGAATGAAGAACCATGGTATTGCATATTTTCTGGAGGCTTCGGATGATATGTAGATATGCAAGTCGTGTTTACAAAAGTATCACTGGTGCATTTATGTATTCTTTAAACGCAGTTTTCTATACCCTTTACATTTATATTAGTCCATTTCGATTAACAACCTGTTTCACAAAACGTAACACGGTTATTAAACGGCGGATACCTGTACGACACATTATACAGGAAGGCTAGACGGGATACTTTGGCCTAGTGGTATGGACTAAATAGCCCAGATACTGTGCAAGTACACTACAGTGGTCATGTCGACCATTCATAAGTGTGAGACATACTCAACTGATCCGAGCACAGTTTGCATATGTTTATCAGCACAATGCTTACAAGGAGAGCCATGAGCCCCAGACAAGCTCATGCTCATGCCCATTCAGCAGACTTACAACTTATACAATCTGACAATTCAAGCATATTGTGGGTTAAGTGGGTCTGGATCTGAATTATTTGGTCCATGGTCCAGTACCTTAATTGCTAGGCCAAGTCTTGCTGTACACCTTATTCTTTATCCAGCACATCATAGTTAAAAGTTCCTCTTTTTTGTGTTTAATAATACCTTCAACAAAGGCTGTGCTGAATCAGTATTAGATACGATTCTGTAATCTTAGTCATAACATGCTTAGGGTTCATAAAAATAGGACACAATACTGCCCTACAGTCTATTGCCAACAGACCCATGGCCCTTTATATAAATTTGGCATCAGAAGCCTTCAGAAATTCAATACATTCATTGTGAAGTTATCAAGTCGTTAGCCAATTTCCAGAGCTCTGATATCTGTATCATGCAGACGTTCTTTGTTAGAATGAAAAGGTACATTTGCAATTTCACAATATATAAAGTGGAAAAAAGGTCGATTGCTATTGTTGGGCTTATTCTGTAGATCATTGTGTGGCAGCTCAATGGTGAGTGTCCTTGATAATTAAGCTATGACACTGTCCTCCTTTGTAGTGTGACAGAACTGCAAAATGTGCAACACACACTCAGGACATTGCAATCTTATTACTGGCGTTGCTATAAAATACTATTTTCCCTTCGTCTGCAGCTGGAAGAAATATTTACAGTTTATATGCCATTACCTCCGGAAATGTAAGAGTAGAGTTAAGACATCAAAATGGTCACAACTGTCCTAGACTGAATTTTTGCAATTCCCACTGAGATTGCAGCTTTCCCTAAAGGCTGCATTTGGGAAATGGACTGAACTACAGCTGGACTATATACTGTAATCAATATTGCAACACTGGGATATTGCACATGGCTGCAATATGGGAATCAGCCCTCTAACCAATCCATAAATGACTGTCATGTGCTACAATAATCCGGGCCAATCATAGACACCAGATGAGTTTCTGGATGAATTACAGCATAAGCTGAATCCAACAAATGGAAATCATTTCAGCCAAAATAAGGCCAGTCTATAACTATAGCATCAAATGTTTGAGTCAGGTTTTTACACAAATCCAAGGATACCACAGTATGTCAAAACATAACTGCAACATGGCATTTCATACAAATCATGAAGCTCTATGATATTTTCCAAATATGTGTCATAATGCCACTGAACCATGACTGTACAGAAAAGACTAGTGGGAATTCTTTGAACATTGTATCCTGTATACCAAATTAATAACTATTTGGAAATGACCCAGAGAATAGAGCACAACTAGAGCTATTCCAACAAATTCCAACTAAAAGCCTCCTTAAAATTCAAGCTCTATTGATATAAGAAATTCACATACAAATTTGGCAATAAACATTTTGGATCAGAGAGCAGTTTCAAACCCTTGAGTGTGCAAACTTCTGATGTGGGTTGCCAAGTTAAACTGGGTCATAGAGCAAAGCAAACTCTTTAAACACAGAGAAAAAGGTGATCATTTTAAGAAAAAGCTCTGTCTCAAACAGATACAGCTGACTGGCTGAACGTTTGACCTGAGATGACGCAATGTGATGAGCTGAAACGCTGATAAAACATGCTTTGCAGGCCAAATGCAACAGTCTTTATTTCTACAATAATATAGGTGACGGTTTTAGATTACCTTTGTAGAAAGAAACTCTTTATAATAGAGAGGTTGGAGAGAAGGATATACTGTAGGTAGAACGAGATAAGTCAGTGCTGATAGTGCTTAGTCAAAATTGATACAGTCAAAATTTTGACTATTAATATCAGCCAGATACAGTTATGCACTGTTTAACACTGTTTAAACATTAGATCAATATTGCTTTAGTGCAATTCAAGTTAATTTAGCTCCAGATGCTAAAATTTTATTCCAACGCTGTGGATCCACCAGCAGAGATGTTTACAGATTTGTGTGTATGTACAGTATATACATATGTAACTCCCTTACTGTGTTGATCTCAGTTAATGTCTTTAAAGACATGTTTGTGTGTGCTACTAGTGTTTTTGTGCATGACATTACTCTACATATTTGTAACAAGCTGTACATAGCATTTGTTAATGTATGTTCTATTGTAAATAGTACTCCTATTACTACAGAATACATTTGTTTGCATTCTTTGTTTCTTCTTAAGTGTTATTCCCAATACTGTCTATCAGTGCATTTTTATCTCCCATCAAACACAAGTAACAGGTCCATTACTGGGTTGTAACAATACATATTCTTATAACAGTATTGGATTAAGGATGCTGTGTAAATGGTAGCGTTCCACTTGTAGTTTTCAGCAATATCTATGACACAACTTGGGGCAATTTACTACTCAGAAAAGTTTAACTTTTTTGCGAAATTTCTACAGTAGTTTCTTTGGACAGTATGGTTTTGCTTTTGTCCTGACATGAAGTATAAACTCTGGACTGGAAAACACACAGCTATATCTGAGAAAGAGGGTTGTCAATGCTCACAGAGGCTAGAAAACTTCTTTTTGCAGACCTTAACAGCCCAAACAACAAAGATCTTTAATAATTAATGAGGTCAAAAATGATCCCAGAGTAACTTCTAACCAACCAAAATCCATCACCAGAAGAACGCTGAACAACAATTTGTGTACACTTGAGGGTTGATAGGAAAAATGCAACTATTCGCCGGAAAAAAAAAATTGGGTAATCTTATGCCCTTTTTGTCCATTGTTTCATGAAGAAATATGGATCTTCAGTATATCTTTGCAGCTGTAAATTGAAGATCCCCAAGTAACGATCCATTGTGTATACCATCCTAAAACTAAAGTATCATTGCGTATATAACTCTAAAACTAAAGTATCGTTGTGTAACTGAAAGACATGAAAGAGCCAACATACTTCTGTAAATGCATCTGGATGAAAGCCCCTACCAAATGCCATGAATGTAAATGACTGGCACTCAATATTATTTTGTACAGAATTGTGTCCGATTCTTGAAACCTAGTTTTGTTGTTTTTCTAAGCTAGAACGCATTGTAATGTGGTTAAAGACTTTTGCCAAGATTTAATGTGACACTCATCAGAGCCAATAAGAGCAGCGGGCCTATCTCAGATGCTTCACTGAACAAACAAAAGAGAGTGAAGAGAAACCCACTGCCTCCTCATCCAACCGGATTTATTACAGCACATTAGCAGTGCAGGAATTTCAGCTCCTGCCAACCTCAATATTGACGCCACAGGAACGGACTCTTCTGATACACAAACCAGATCAGTAATACTCCATACAAACAAACACAATGAGTTCAAACACAGGTTTTATGAGCACCGTTATGAAAAATGTCACATTTTACCTTCATTCATGATACTTTATTAACAGGAACATTTATTACCAGTAGATTAGTACTGCCCATTACAGGGTATACTACCGATAACACTGACTCTGTGAAGCAACAGGGCTCTTTAGGCAGTTCCTGTCTGTAGCTTTAATGGTTGATGGAAGATAAGAATGGATGCCTTTAGCACAGTTATTAATATTTCAAAATGTCTGTTCCATCTTTTCAGCATGACACTCATCCACTCACTGGGTGTAAAAGCATCGGTTACACACGTTCTCTCTGAGCTGACCGGACAGAGAATCAAATATTACTGCCTATCAGTAGGTCTTTAAAGGACTCTGTGGACTACCATGAAACCATACTTCTGATTGTAAACCCACTTTCTTATATAATTGTGTCAGTGATTGCTAAACACTTGAGAGGAACGCTTACATTTCTCGTTTATGGAAATACATAATAAGCAATTAACATAGGAATTAATATAATATTAAGCAAATATAATAAGCAGAATTCAGTACAGTATTGTATACTGTAAAATCTTATGTTGGGCAGCACTCTACTGTGTTTTGAGTCTTTTACAGCCTCCATGTCCAGAGTTAAAATACCGATTTTTATTTCTTATTATGTGTAATGTATTATAATCTTTAAGACCGTGACTGTTAAAGCACATTTGCAATTAAAAGCCATTGATCAGATGAACGTTAAACACTGCATACTTCTACATTTACAATTCAACCTAATCCAAAGATTTATTCCAATCAGTCGAGGGTATCAAGGTTTGAATCCAGGACCTTCTAGTCAATAGCTCAGTACCGTAACTGAAGTACCACCCCAGTCCTTCCTGTAAAGACTGAACTAAAAAGCAACATATCGATATGCAT
This sequence comes from Parotocinclus maculicauda, assembly GCA_034780255.1. Classification (NCBI taxonomy): domain Eukaryota; kingdom Metazoa; phylum Chordata; class Actinopteri; order Siluriformes; family Loricariidae; genus Parotocinclus; species Parotocinclus maculicauda. The sequence continues at coordinate 2,769 of JAUZSU010029640.1, read as the reverse complement.
TTTAGTCAGTGTAACACCACTTAGAAAATGTTCATCTGCGAGACGTGCCAATATTTCATCTACAAAACACTAGAGTAGTCATGTAGTCAAGTAGTCACTTCTAATGCTAACATCATAGGAATGCTCTTGCATTTTCTGCATTAATGTAGCAAATATAATAAATAAATACCATGTATTTTGTCTTAATTTACTGTCCTGGGAGAAAATGGGAAACCCATTTACTTTCTTACAATACATTTAAGGGTTTTCCATAGAAAGTGTTTGTGAAGTAAGTTTTAAATATCTACAGTAAACTTACATTTATTTATACACATTTCTCCTTTTTTTAACAACAAAGCATTGTCTCAAAGCTGCTTTACAAAAATATAGGTCTACAGCTCTAATTCAGCATGACTGACAGAGTATGCATGTGACAGTGGCAAGAAAACTTCCTAAATTTTATAAGGAGGAACCTTTATAGGACCAAGACAAAATGTTCAAAATAATTTGGATGGATTTCATAAAAGGATACTTTAGACTAAACAACATTTACAGAAACTGCCAAAACCATAACATACCAGCTTTTTTCTTTTTTTCATAGCATAAACACTCTTAATTTATCTTGCAATTGCATTATGTTTTAAAATGAACCTTCAATAAAAAATACAGTTTAATTAATATTATAGTCGGGTGAAAACATCCAGAGAAGCAAACATATAACACAACCCAAACTTTTAGTGTCAGAAAACCCTACATTTGATCTTCTGTATGTATTATGCCAGAGCACCACACCTGATTGGTCACCAGACAAAACTGAAAGCCCTCACCAGGCAAACCAGTGCTGGGCCATCTAATTTGTAACCCACCTCCTACACAGACCCATTCCCCACAACGAATAGTGCAGACTTTGGCAATAAATAAAACATACACAAATACAGACATAAACCTTGGCCAGTAAGGCGCACACATGAATAAATGACAGACATCAACTCTTAAACTCTTAACTCGTGCCACGGCACTGATTAGCTGTTGAGATGACCAGCTGTTTTTGGCTGCAACGCCAAAAGTTAAAAGAAAGATTTTATTTTCTATTATAATGTATTATTTATTACTGACACTGACCGCAGACCTAGACCTAGACCGAGTATTGAGAGAAGAGTTCCAAGAGCACCAAAGATTTTAAATCGGCTCACACACATTGACAACATATAAAGTTGGATATTTATGGTTATTATGGTACCCGTTTCACTTTATATACAGGATTATCATTCATCTTATTTATCCAGCTATAACTGGTCCAAATTCTTGTCATTTTCAGCGTCCAACATTTCAGTGCACAATTAATTTAACACTGATTCACTTACCGCAGTGTTTGTCTATCACACATCTTGGGTATCAACAATGAAACACCCATTAAGTGCATCATTTCCATCAGATATCCCTAGGTAACTCCCTGAAGCTGGCTGATACAGCTTACAGTAAACAGCCATTCTTTTTATGGCCTCCTGTACAACTGCCATGTGATACATTAGCTGATATCAACTTACCACCATCCTTCTATTCTTATGGTGCTGCTTTGCTGTGTGTGTTTGTGTGTGTGTGTGTGTGTGTGTGTGTGTGTGTGTTCAGCCAGATGAGCAGACTGGATTTAGCTGGAGTGTGAACGGGTGCTCTGAGACACACAAGACGACCAGTATCCTCTCGCACACAAACAAGCTCAATTATCACGCGTTTTCCTCCATGCACATTCCAGCTCGAGTGAAAGAGTAAATGCTCGGAGCACACATCTTGAGACAAGGCGCGGAATAAATGTGCGCAAGCCCAGCGGAGCGACTAGAGGGCAAACATTTCTAATGAGAGAGATCATCTCATGCTGGGTTATCCAAATTAGGCTGCACAATGAACGGGATGAACACCATTCTTCAGTTCTGCGCTGCCAAGCATGTACAGATGGGCACGTATAAAGATGTATCGATACGCTAAAAAATAATGTCACAGTGTGCATTTCTTAAAGCAGTGTAGGTTGTGTCTGTTTTCGGCAAGACTGGGAGACTCAACAGTTCCTCGTTGTGCCAAGTATCTGATAAGATCTTGATCTATTTCTGTACCATTGCAGCACTGTTCCTCGTTAACAGACTCGTTTTAGAATTCAGACAGTTTATTATGTTTTTGGGTGCTACTGTTTTGCCAGCACGGTTTCTGTTGAAACTACACATCACAACGCATTTCAATCATCCTGGACACAATCTCTTCTCTTTGCTTCCGTCTGGAAGGTGTTAAAGGACCTGCACTTCCAGACGAAAAAACAGTGCCATTGCTGAACCGAACAAATTCAGCCCTCTATTAACTTTAATATTAGAGATAAGATAAGATGCAAGGTACATCAACATAAGCGCAAATATTAAATTACAACAGTTCTATTAGTAGTTTGTCAATTGTTGCAATATTTCTATAGGTTTTAGTTTTTGCTATGTGTACAATATTACTGTTATAAGCAGGGAGCACTCAGACAATACATAACATTTCTTTTACACACATTTCTACTTTTAGATATTCTTGTAGCACCTTTCTATTTAAAATGTTTACATTTTTATCGATGTGGCAATGTGTGATCATGTGTATGATTGTGACTCTCTCACGTTTTGTTTTTCACAAGCAAACTAAGCTGTACATGTACACAGTATATGTCTAAACTCATTTAAACATATAAATCATTTAAAATATTTCAAAGTCAGACTCAGATTTAGTTCTATAGTGCTTTTTATGATGGAGCATTGTCTTAACGCAGTT
>JAUZSU010029629.1:0-10463 GCA_034780255.1 Parotocinclus maculicauda | reverse complement strand
CAAACTACAACCTCACTACCACCTCACTACCACCTCACTATCACCAAACTACCACCAAACTACCACCTCACTACCACCTCACTACCACCAAACTACCACCTCACTACCACCTCACTACCACCTCACTACCACCAAACTACCACCAAACTACCACCTCACTACCACCAAACTACCACCAAACTACCACCTCACTCCCCCATCTTACTGAGCACTAACCCCTCTATACTAGTTAAAGGACATTTATAATTAATTCACTGTTATCATTTCATTCTTTATGATCCAGATTATTTTAAATAGCTGTAGTATTAGTAAGTATTAGTAAGTATTAGTAATATGATTGGACAGCTGGGTAACATCCCGTGATGTAATAACTTATCTGATCTGATCTGATCTCTACTTGTCCTCTAAACAGCGTGTGATGTTCAGCTCTTCTTTGCCACACCACTGAAGTCGTTTTATCAGAACACATTGGATACACTCGGCACTAATGGAGAGTGGGAACTGATCGACATCATACCTATAAAACCCGAGCGAAGCCCCAATTTCGACCCCGTATGGTCCTGGGACAGTCTGGTATTTCATGTGAGTGCATTACGAGATTAAACACAGAGTTTATTGATTAGATTAGATTAGATTATATCATATTTAATTCTGACCCTGCAATCTTGTCCGATTACAGAATCACGCCACCATATACACACGTAACCATAGCAACAACACCAGTCATAACAAAGCAGCAACGTTATGATTATACAAGTACAAAAAAGGAATTATAAAAACATTAGTTTGGGTTTAAGTTTGTCATCTGAAGCTCTTAACGAGGAGCCCAGGGCCTCCAACAAGTCGAGGTTCATCAGGCTTAATTACAAACGAGGAGTTTGTTTTAGTCTCATCAACAAAAATGAAGTGACTGATCTTAGTGACTGATGTTACAGGACGATTATACAGCATCAGCAGCTCCTTATTTTCTCTCTGATTTTCTCCAGCATGTCGTTTGCCGCTGTTTAAACTCGCCGTCTTTCCTTAAACACCGTCCACTCCCATCGGAGCTTCATTCGTGGATCTGTTAAGTCCGGATCTTAATCTTAAACCCGACCGAGCTGCTCACGACTTTAACAATTCAGACTCATATAAGATTCAGATTAAAAGGAATTTAAATCAGAACAGGATCCTGTAGTTTTAATCTAACCCCGGGTTCTTACTCTGATTTTCTTTTCTTATTAGAATAACGGATCTTAGAAATCAGAACCGCTAGAAATATTTGTTCTTTTTAATAAATGAAAGCTGATCGCTAATCGATATATTGATTAATTAGAGCGATTAGTTAGAGCGTAGCTGAATCCTCCTGAGTTCTGTGGTTTGTTGTTTCTAATGCAGCATGTTTTATGAGATTAGATTTGTGTTTTGTTGGACAGATCCTTCTGAAGCGTAAAGCGTCGGTGTACGTGGTGAATCTGTTGTTGCCCAGCTGCTTCCTGTCCTCGCTCGATGTTTCCAGCTACCTGCTGCCGGTGCAGCATGTGGACCGGTCCGCCTTCAAAATGACCCTCATCCTGGGATACACCGTCTTCCTGCTGCTCATGAACGACATTCTACCAGTCACTGGCAACAACATCCCACTAATAAGTATTTAAACACCAAGAATATGCAAATAACAACATCAGCTAGATCCTTTATTCCCTATTTTTCAGGTTTTATTTCTATAGAGAACATCATTGTTTTATCTAAATAATCACCAGTCACAGTTCCATTATTAAATAAATAAAGATTTGGGTTGTTTTTGCCTCCCTCGCTCTGTAGATGTGTTTTTCTTGGTGTGTTTGGCTCTGATGGTAATCAGTCTGATAGAGACCATCGTCGTCTCTAACATCATCTGCAACGCGCCCAATTTCTCACCCATGCCTGACTGGCTCAGACTGCTCTTCCTCCATGTTCTCGCTCGCCTTGTGTTTATGAAGAGAACAGAAAAACCCCCAGGTACAGAAAAACGGGTACAGCAGGGGGCCAAGGAATTATCCCTAACTATTAAAGCACAGTGTCCCGATTCTGACCCTCTTACCCTCCCCTGTAGAGTTATTCATTATAATTAAAATAATTAATGATAAATGCCCTGTTGATGATAAATCTGGCAATCGGCCAAAAAAAGGAAGAGTTTGAAATTCCTGTTAAACCTTTGCTGTGTTGATGTGGTGAATGTCAGTTAGAACCCAGTACAGAGAAACAGAACAGGTTATCCTGCACATATCACTGATCTGCTAGTGTCCCTCGTATCACTACTTGGGGTGATGTACTATGTACTGATTATAGGATGTGCATGATCTTCTTTTTTGTGATATGTGATTATCTTTGTATGTTAATGGTTCCACAGTCAGTAAAACTGGTGATGAAGATGATGGAGATGCTGTTGGGGACGATTATGGTGTTTCCTCCTCTGATGAAGTCATGCTGCAGGAGCTGAGGAACATCAGAAACGATTTATCGTCTGTCCGTCAGCAGATAGATGATCACCTGAGCACCAATCATAAAGCAGAGGAGTGGATCCAGCTGGCCATGGTGATCGACCGTACCTCCTTCATGACCTACATCATCTTTATCTGTGCCAGTTTCATCACCATCTTCATCATGTGGCTGCACAATTACCTCCAGAGCGGGTCGAAACCACAATAAATAAAGTCATATCTAATGTTCAAAATAACAGCAGGAATATTTAAAGCTTCAGTAACGGTGTGTTAGTGAGCCCGGGATCTTACAGGAGATCTATTTAGATCTTTATTCTAAACTCCCCTTACCTCTTAACTGAGGTTCCTCCCAAATCCTCATTAGTTTATCAGGTAAAAGATTTGTATATTGGAATAATAATATAGTAATAATGTAACAACTAGAATTATAACTATATTATTATTATTTTTTTTTTATTTTTTTATATAATATTGTTGTTGTTATTCTTATTATTATTCATATTATTATTCATGTTGTTATTATTATTATTATTATTATTATTAAAAATTATTAATATTGTTGTTGTTATTATTATTATTATTCATATTATTATTCATGCTGTAATTAATATTATTATTAATAATAAGAAGAAGTACAGTAATAATACAATTTTGTTGTTATTACTATTATTATTATTTACAATTATTATTGTTGTTGTCATATTATTATCATTATTATTAATACAATTTTGTTGTATTCCTATTATTATTGTTTTTATTAATTCTTTTTGATATTATTATTATTATTATTATTATTATTATTATTATTATTATTAGGGTAGCACAGGGTGGCTCGGGGGCAGCATGGTGGGTGGCATCACCGCCTCACAGCAAGAAGGCCCGGGTTCAATCCAAGTACTCGGGGTACTCCAGTCCAAAGACATGCATGTTCAGTTAATTGGTGTCTCTAAAGTGGCTAGCGTGTTGGCAAGAGAATGGATAGTTTATTATTGTCAAAACAACGACAAAAATTATTATTATTATGATGGTTATTTTATCGATAGTCCTGAAACAGCCTGATCTTACCCTGTACATGTAACACTAATAATAATAACAATAATACTACTGGTACTGACTGACGTGTTTGTCCTGAAGCCGTTAATGAGACAAAGGAACTCGTTATTGTTCTAATTAAAGGTGTGAGGGTTCATGGAAACGAGGTGCATCATCGATACTGTAAACACACATGCTGAACGAACATCGCAGGTGTTATATCAATAACATAGATATAAACCTGAACAGCAGGCTAATGCTCCGTCTGTGTACCCAGCTCCCTCACAGTGCATTATGGGAAAACTGGAGGCTTTACTGCTCCTGGCATGTCTGGTCCTGCTCACAGGTAACAAGATCTTTCATCTGATTTATTTACTTTATTGTGACTCTTTAATGTGATTGGTTATTGATCACTGGAGATTGATTTGATCAGATCTACCTGTTGTAATGATTATATATAATCAGCTCTGATCGGTTCAGGTTCACATCGAATATCTCCTAAATACTGCGAGGAAAATCAAATAGAAAACGGTGACATCATCAGAGTAGCAGATAAATCTGGTAAATAATGAAACACTTCTGAAATCCAAAGAGCCTTCAGTGAACTCTTACTGCACCTATATGTTTAGTTTAATTTAAACCGGAGAAAACAGGGGGCAAAGGGCCAATACTAGCCATGCCAACATTAGCCATGCCAACATTAGCCATGCCAACACTAGCCATGCCAACATTAGCCATGCCAACACTAGCCATGCCAACATTAGCCATGCCAACATTAGCCATGCTATGCCAACAGAACTTAAAAACTCAAATACATTTATTAGATATTCTATTATCTTATATTTATTAATTTTATATCCTCTGTTTTATTATAGCTCACTTTTCCAATATTATATTCTCTTTAATAATGTATAATTATGTTTTAGTTTTCTTTAAATATGTATTTATATATTTATCTCCTGTTTATTTAAACTATTCCTGTAAATGGATTAATTATGTCATTACGTTTATTTTTATATTTAACATTGAAGCTGTGAACAGGTCAGGTTTCTTTGAGTTTTGGTTCAAACGATGTTCCTTATTTATAACATTTAGGGATTTTTCCTTTCCGCTGTCCAACAGGTTTGCTCAGTTAGAGCTGTGGATTTAAAGATTTATAAAGGGAAAAAGTGATTTTATAAACAGAGATACAGAAATATAATAAATCTATTAAATGTAGTGTGTGTGTGTGTGTGTGTGTGTGTGTGTGTGTGTGTTTGTGTAGCTTCAGTTTGTGTGTGTGAGCTGCAGTGTAAGCCAGGCCTCAGTGGTCCCAGTCACGAGTCTTTACTGGAAGTGTTTGATAGAAAGCCATTCCGTCCTGCCGTGAACCTGAGTAACCCCACCTTCACCAACATCTCCTTCACCCTGTACGCCGTGCTCGGGGTGGTGAGTGTGTGTGTGTGTGTGTGTGTGTGTGAGTGAGTGTGTGTGTGTATGTGTGTGATACTACACTCTCTCTCTCTCTCTCTCTCTCTCTCTTACAGAATGAGAAGACTCAGATTCTGACCACATTTCTATGGCTGAGGCTGGTAAGAGTCCAAACCGCCCTGTGTTCACTACATAGTGCACTAATTAGCCATATCTGATAGGAAAGGGTTAGAAATCCCACAATGCACTACAACAGGGAATTGTTCAAATGATTCAGTAGTTTGGGACACGCCCACTTTGAATATATTTGTGGTAATATTTAACTGAACTGATACAGAAACCCATGTGATAATCCACTGTAGCGCCCCCTAATGGGTCCAGCTAAATAACGGAGAGGGATGAAGGGAAGGCAGATAGGGGAGGAGTTTAGGAGTTTGGGGCGGAGCCTTATAGTGAGATCTGTGTGATGGTGTATTATTAACGTGTTGGTTCCTGCAGTACTGGTTCCATGAGTTCCTGATCTGGGATCCTGATGCTTGTGATGGAATCACTAAGATCTCACTTCCGGTAAATAACCTGTGGTCCCCGGACATCATCGTTTACGAGTTGTGAGTCTTTGATCTGTTTGATCTTAATCTGTTTTCTGTTATCAAGAGGGATTTTTTAGATCTCATACAACCTCCGAATTTACAACCCAGGCCACTGTGGCTTGAGCAGCTAGCTCCAGGACCTTCTGTCTGGCTCAGGAGGATGGTACGGCCATATATGACCCACAGATAAAATGTCAAAAGAGTTTCATAAATTAAGCCCTGAGCAGGGCCCAGTAAGCAGGCCCTGTATGGTAAAGGGATGTAAAAGGGGTGTACCCGGAATGTGGTGCCCAGCCTGGTTGGTTGGCATCCCCAGGATAATACTGTAATGTAAATAAAGAAGCAGGAGCAGGTTTAGGTGATCTCACAGATCATTATCTAATATATAATCCGTGTTTCTCTCAGTGTGGATGATGACGTGTCACAGGCGTGTCCGTACGTCTACGTTAATCACACAGGTCATATTCGTTATGATCGCATGTTGAGATTGGTTACTGCCTGTAACCTGCAGATCTTCAGCTTTCCCTTTGATGTTCAGAACTGCACCTTCACCTTCGGCTCCTACATGCACACCAGTAACTATAACCCCACTACACACACACACACACACACACACACAGCTTCACTGCACACACTACAGTCACACTGAGTTCTTAACAATTATTGTGTGTTTGTGTGTGTAAGTTCGGGATGTCAGGGTGAAAACGGCCCTCCCGTTTGATCAGATGTCCGATAACTCTAAACGGTACCTGGAGGCGAGTGGTGAGTGGGACTTGGTAGTGATTCTAGGAGAGGAAGGAATCCTTAAATTTGGCATCGATGAGTGGGACATCATCACATTTTGGGTAAGACACGCCGAGGGGGCTGGAGGTACAGGGTCTATTTAACTTTATATAAAAGTTTGACACCACAATAAAATAATATGCTGCTTACTAAAATTTTAATATCCAATAATTAAATATTCCCTAATTAAGTATCCCCTAATTAAATATTCCCTAATTAAATATTCCCTAATTAAGTATCCCCTAATGAAATATTCCCTAATTAAATATTCCATAATGAAATATTCCCTAATTAAATATTCCCTAATTAAATATCCCATAATTAAATATACCCTAATTAAATATACCCTAATTTAATATCCCCTAATTAAATATTCCCTAATTAAATATTTCCTAATTAAATATCCAATAATTAAATATCTTATATTTTTGTGACTAATGTATATGATTGGTTTTCCTAATGAAGGTTCACTTACATATGAAACATTTCTACAAACTGAAATAAAAAAGTAACATTTAAAAAATTCTTTAAACTTCTAAGCATAACTATGGATTACAAAACAAAATGCATGCGTATGTTAGTAGAAGAGATCATTACTGAGTAATAAACACTTATTTAAGAAGTAAGGATTTAAAGATAACTGTAAATATTTTATAATGTATTAAAATGCACATCCAGGGACTGATGGGAATTAGGAACAGGGGATGATCACCTATAGTACGTGTTCATGGTTTTCTCTGTGTGTGTGTGTGTGTGTGTGTGTAGGTGGTGATTAAGCGCAGGCCGATCCTGTACGTGGTGAACCTGTTGATCCCGAGCTCTTTCCTCATGGTGATTGATATCCTGTCGTTTTATTTGCCACCACACAGTGTGGACAGAGCCTCGTTTAAAATGACCCTGATTTTGGGTTACACCGTGTTCCTGCTCATCATGAACGACCTGCTGCCCAGTACCGCTAACGGGACGCCCATCATCGGTAACACAACACAAAGCTAACAGTTCTGTGTTTTATCAGAACCCAGTCCGACCAGAGTGCAGGAACTCCCTCAGTCATTTAGTTACTAAGAGACGATGTGAATCCCAGGACCTCCTACTGAGGACTCATTTTAAAATCTATTTTGTTATTTATTTTATTACTAACCTAAATATTATTATTGATTTTAAATATATTATTTACTTAATTTTACTTTTACTTTAATATACTTTTAAGTATTTATTTAATGAACATCTAGGCCACTCATGGGGGTCGGGTTCCTTTTTGAGTCTTGGTTCCTCCCAAGGTTTCTTCCTTACTATCAGGGAGTTTTTCCTTGCCACTGTCACCCTAGGTTTGCTCAGTTTGGGATTGGAGTTTTAAGATCATATAATATTATGAAGCTGATTTGAGACGATGCTCCGTTATAAAAAGAGATATAGAAATAAATTTGACTTGACTATCCAATCTGTACATGTACACTGTGTGTGTGTGTGTGTGTGTGTGTGTGTGTGTGTGTGTGTGTGTGTGTGTGTAGGTATCTATTTCTCGGTGTGTTTAGCTCTGATGGTGATCAGTCTGTTGGAGACGGTGATCATCACTAACGTGGTTCATCATAACTCCATGAAGTATCGTCCGGTTCCTCAGTGGGTTCGCATCGTGGTTCTGAAATACATCGCCCGTACCATCTGCTACAGCGCTCCGGACCTCACACACACACCACGCACACACACTCACACACACACACACCCCGACCTCGGGCTCAGCTGGAGCACGCAGTACACACACACCAACCTTAAAGAACAAACACACACCAATGGTGAGTTACACAACAAAATCTACAATACTACAAGAGAAGCTGTGCTCACATGACCAGTGTGTGTGTGTGTGTGTGTGTGTGTGTGTGTGTGTGTTGACAGCAGGGAGCAGTGCTCTCTCTGTACCTGAGCTGGTTGAGATAGCAGAGTGTGTACGTGGGATCCGTTCCTATGTTGGATCGTTACAGAGGGAGGAAGCTCTGCAGGATGAGTGGTGTCACGTCGGTTACGTCCTGGACTTCCTGCTGTTCCGTGTTTACCTGCTGATCATCACCGCCTACGCCCTCGTCATCATCCTGATGTGGTGCATCTGGATGTACCAGTGACACACACACACACACACACACACACAGTGTGTGTGACTATAGCAGAGATGCTGATATTAAATAATTATATCATTATTATAATAAAGATTGTTAACACTGTTTCGTTTCGTTTGCTCCAAAACACTCAGAATTCATATAAACACCCATAATAATAATAATACTAATAATAATACTAATAATAATAATAATAAGAGCTATTAAGATTATAAATAAGATTATAAATAATGATTTATTTCATGCTATTTATTGGACAGTAGGAGGAAATCCCAAATCCCAAATCCCAGATCTGGTAAAAGTTACTGTTGGACCCCTGAGCTAAGCTCATAACCATCAGTAATTAATCTAGAATGATGTTTTATCAGCAGGTTTCTGATCAAAGCCCACTTACAGGGACGGATTAAACTAAATCCAAAGTGCTCATGGCTCCTTATCAGAAGGTTATGAGTTCAAACCCTCTGTTAGAACCTTCAATATCAAGATTTATTAACAAGATGTTAAGTGAGAACTCAGACACTTGTTTATCTTTTTATACGACACTGGCCATTGATCTGAAACTGGTGTCATCAGACGGTGCCCAACCTTCTGTGGGTGTTTTGACCCTTGACCTCTACACCCTCCAGCTGGTGGGTCAGCAGTGGTTGTAAGGTCACTGCCCACCAGCCCTGATATGCTGAGTAAAGTGAGTACTGACCATAAGAAACTGTACTAGGAACCCTCTACACCTCACCTCCACTATATATATATATATATATAAATAATGTTATGATAATAAGAAATATAAAATTAAGTATAATAATATAAGTTTGGTGTATAAACATAAAGTCTGAAAGATTAGATTATAAGTAATTGATGCTGTTTTATAGAACAGGTGAATAATGATGTTTTAGTGTTTATGTAACCAAAAGTATTCAGACGCAGAAAGAGTCCAAATCTTTAATAGTAAATTTATAACACAATATTTACATTTTAATCAGTGTTCAGATTCTCAGTAGTGCATTTCATTGTAAGTTCACACACACACACACACACACACACACACACACACTAGTGCAAATTTCATTATTACAAACTCTGTTGCACAAAGTGCTTGCAGTGTGTACACACACACACACACACACACACACACACACACACTAAAATATGATAATATTAATACAAAATAAATAAAACTGATGAAAATAAGTTCCTGATTTATATAAAATAAAAATGTCTGTACCTGGTTTTTAAAAAAACATCACACACATACACATACACACATACACACACACAAACACACACACGTACATACACACACACACGTACGTAGACGTACACACACACACACACGGCTAACAGTGCTACAGTCATGGTTGTGTGTGTGTGTGTATGTATGTATGTATATGTGTTAGGCTCCTCCCCCCTCGTCTTCTTCCTCCTCTGTGCTTTTACTCTTCATCCTCTCTCGTCTCTCAGCCAGACGCTGACAGCGTGGACACACACTCCTGCTCTTAAAGCACACACTGTGATAACAGGCACTGCACTCTGTAACACACACACAGTGAGAGGTGATATCAGAGCAGTAATGATTGCTGTGTGTGTGTGTGTGTGTGTGTGTGTGTGTGTGTGTGTGTATACTCACCCTCACAGCGGCGACACTTATTCACATCAAAGGGAAAGATAATGTCTTTATCATTCCCACAAAACTCACACACAAAACCCTTCGCCTGACAGAGCTACAAAGAGAGAGAGAGAGAGAGAGACACACACACACACACACACACAAACACACACACACACACACACACACAGTGAGTGATCACAAATGTGCAAATGTCTGAAAATATGCTGTACTAGTTATATCTAGCATACAGTGTACGTATAGTGTATAGTGTATAGTGTACAGTGTGTGTGTGTGTGTGTGTGTGTGTGTGTGTGTGTGTGTGTTGTTGCTAGGCTAACATCAGAAGCAATAAATATTTGGTCATTGAGTTTTTTTGTTACGAGTACAAAAACAAAATCAAACATCAGTTACACTGTAATGAATTTTAACATTAAAAAACAAAATGGGGGGGGGGGGGTTGAGGGGTGAGGGG
>JAUZSU010029618.1:0-10463 GCA_034780255.1 Parotocinclus maculicauda | reverse complement strand
AGGGGCCATAACAGGGGCCAAGAGCAATTTTACAGGGGCACTGGCCCACCCTGGCCCCCGTCTAGAACCGCCAATGACGGCCTCAAATAGCCGAGGAGAACGGGGACGGCCTCTAATAGCTGAGGAGAAAGGGGACGACCTCTAATAGCCGAGGAGAACGACTAGAAAAGCCGAAAAAAAACAGGCGTGGCGAAAAGCCGAATAAACGAGGCGTGGTGAAAAGCCAAATAAACGAGGCATGGCGAAAAGCCAATTAAACTAGGTGCGGCAAAAAAGCTGAATAAAGTAGGCGCGGCAAAAAGCCGAATAAACTAGGCGCGGCAAAAAGCCGGATAACCTAGGCGTGGCGAAACGCCGAATAAACGAGGCGTGGCGAAAAGCCAAATAAGCTATACATGGCGAAAGTCGAATAAGCTAGGCTTGGCGAAAAACCAAATAAGCTAGGCTTGGCGAAAACCCGAATAAGAGAGGCGTGGCGGAAAAAGCCGAATAAACTAGGCATGGCGGAAAAAGCAGAATAACGAACAAGACGAGAGCCGGGTAACCCCAAAACAAACGAAAAACCCATAAAAGGAAACTGGAAAACCTACGACGGGCGGCAAGTGAAGGAAACCGGGATGAGGAAGGGGTGGCGTGGATCGGTGAGGTCCTGCACTGCTGTCTCCTTTTGTTTTGATCATTTCAGCAGATATCCTGTTGTTGGTCCTAGAAGAATACTCAATACCTTGGAAGCTTGTTTCTCTACATCTTTCCTTCCTTACTTACAAACGTCAACAGACATCCCACTTCTCCTGAAAGTTCCGGGAGTATCCTACATTTATTATTGACTATTATTATTTATATACACATATAGTGAATTTATATCCTCTTGTTGTACATAGCCATGTGTTATGTCATTTCTTTCCTATGAGCATCTGAGTTCAGTTCATCCACCAGAGCAAAGTACTTACTATTTCTTCGCATGACATGACTGTTCATAGTATATGTTCATGGTGCTGTATGTGTTGGGGATTTCCTGGATCTGATTGGTTGATAGATAACAAAATGTAAAATATTCCACATTAATGATCAAATAGAATTGTGTGCAGGTCTTCAGTGCTTCTTACGCAGTAACAAAGGCTATAATACTACATTTATGCCAGAAGAACTAGTGGAAAGGGGAGAAATAATATAGTATCTAAAGTCCACATAACTGTATATCTTCTGAATTGTTTTTACCATGTCAAACTGCAACCTTTTTTTTTTAAATGCTTTTTAAATACCCAGTGTCAGTACAATTCAATCACTGGAACTAATGTAATCAAGCAAACAAACAGACAAATGTGTATTTGTCAGGAAATTATAATAATTTGTAGTGTAAGTATATGGGGAAACCAGCTCTTTTGGCCAACACAATGGATTTCCTGCTTAACACGCAACCAGTGTCCGTCCGTCCATCCCCCCAGACAAGCCCCCGTCTAAGCATTAACAATGGAAACATATCAGGAAACCCAAAATTCATCATTTAGCTGTGAGCCATCAAGGGCTTTGTCTGTGAGTAGGGTCATTCATTACTCACAAAGCTATCACTGGTCTGTGACTTCACAGTGCATTTAGAGCCTCATATCGACCATCTAAAACAATGACTATCAGCTAGTCTTTGTCTTGCCTCTTTTAGAATTTTGTAGCTACACTTTCAACACAGACTATACAGTCAGCACTTACACTAAATCGTATATTAAAATAATGCTGACTAACGTGTCTGACTCATTCTTACATCAGTGCTTGTATTTAAGAATTGCAGGTATTATAAAGTATTTAACTTATTTTGTTAAGAATTATTTTGTTATCATTTGTTTGTTCATTGTTTCATTTATTTATTTATTTATTTGCATAGCAGATGGGAACCAACCCAAGATAGGGATGCAATCCATCACAGGGCACAAACACACATTGGCATTAAAATGGAGTACCTAGAGAAACCCCATTCAGACAATTGGAGGATATGCACATGCCACACAACCTGGGGAAATCTTAAGTATACATAGAATAGATAATCTGGCCAAAACATACTTCAAAATTAGTTTATTTGTGTTCCAAAATAGGTAGATACCTTGAAATATCCATCCTGAAACATCTTTCTTTCAAAAGCAGTTAGAATTTATGCTCTTAAAGCATTAAGGGGTCACAGGAGAGAGGCAGAGATGATATCTGTCAGATAGAATTATTCCATACTGCAGACTAGGTTGCAAAGGCTGCCTTCAGGAAGCATAAATGTTTTATTTTGTGTTCAACAAGGACCACACTGAGACAGAGGGAGAGAGGGGGATGAGATGCACTTGTTTACTTGTTTATTAGCTATTAGTTGCAGCAATAAACAATCAAACAGAAGTTTCTGCAAACCGTAAAAACAGGTACACATAGTGGTAAAAGATTTAGCCTGTAGCCTAAAAATAATGTTAACTACAGTACATCTCAATCATATGCTGACTAGCATCTTGTTTGTTTATATTTCTTTAAACTTTAATTAAACATAGTTCAGTGCCACTGGAAAATTATTTTACTCGAGTTTAACAGCTTCAACAACGTTTGAATCCTTTAGAACTGTCTATATTTCTGCATAAATATGATCTAAAACATCTGATTTCCATACTAGTTCAAAATGTAGATAAGGAGAACCCAATTTAAAAAATAGGGCAATAATATTATTTTTTTATTACAGTCATGTATTTATTGAGAAAAATGATCCAATATTACATCTGTGAGTGGCGAAAATATGTGAACCTTTGCTTTCAGTATTTGGTGTTCTCCTTGTGCAGCAGTAACTGCAACTAAACTTTGTGTAAACTGTTAATTAGTACTTCACATTAAGAATTTCTGCCTATTCTTCCTTACAGAACAGCTTAAACTCTGAGATGTTGGTGGGTTTCCTCACATGAGCTGCTTGCTTCAGGTCTTATTTTGGATTGTGATCAGAACTCTGACTTGGCCATTCCATTCCATAACATTAATATTTTTTAACCATTCTTTAGTAGAATTTTTTCTAGAGATTTACACATTTGCCACTCACAGATATGTAATATTATATCACATTTCACCTTTCCTTTAAATAACCAAATTTTATATTTTTGTCTGGTTTGTATAATTAGGTTCATTTTAGATTTAGAACATATGTGAACATCTGATGATGGTCATATTTATGCAGAAGTTTTACAGACTTTCCAGTACCACTGTGAGCATTTAACTATAAGTTTAATATAAAATTAGAAACGCTTAGCCTTTAATTTGTGGTTCCTTATTCCAAGATATTTACCTAACAGTAAGTACTCCTGTGATCAACAAAGATTTCTCAGTTTTTAATGAAAACCATAAAGTTGGAGCCACAGTATTAAAATAAATCCACATATTAAACCTATAAAATCATAACAATAGTCCTTACACCCAAGACGTTCTTAACTTACCTTAAGAAGTAATCACCAGGCTTTGAGTAATGCAGCTTTACAGTAATGCACTCTATTAAAGTGTATTTCATAGGTTCACCAATTAAAAATATCTCATACACTGGATTTAGTGGAACTAAAAGGCATCTAAAATTTATGTTGTTGAGACTTTTTTCTGTAATACATGGAGACATAGTGACCTTTTTTAGCACCAGAATTAGAAAAGTAATAACTAATTGTACTATACTGAGTTATAAAAGACCTTAATTTCTTAATTGAGGTTATCCATATGCTCCTACATTTTTATTATTATTATTATTATTATTATTATTGGTACAGTATTATGAACATGGCTTGATTTCCCTGACTGTCACCAATGACCACCAATTTTACCATGTTTTGGGGGCTCCATTCCTTTCTTAGACTAGCCCTAAGAGATTCCACTATCACTTTCAAACCTCTTTTTGTAAAGCTGCTTTGTGACAATATTGTATTGTAAAAAGCGCTATAGAAATAAATTGACTTGACTTGACTTTCAATTTAGCTGTTACAGTATGGTTATTAGAATTGGCACACAAACCCTTCTTATTATACTTTAGCTAATGTGGCCGAAATAACATGTCCAGAGTTTGGTAATCTAAAGTTATGCTGCTCAAGGCATATACCATAGTGCACACAATTCATCTCCACCCACATACCTATTTCTGTTTCAGCAAGATTTTTTATTTCCCTTAAATGAATTGAAAAATCTGTCAAGTAATTTCATGCTTATTCTATTCTTAGAGAATGACGGAATGACAAGTACTTAATTGTATGTCACTGAATGAGTGACATACAATTAAGTACTTGTCATTCTGTCAATGGGAGAAAAGTTGTTTTTGAACATAATTATTGCCTATCTCTGCTATAATGTAATAAGGATACTGAGTCATGTTTAACATGTCTGACTATTTTTGTTTCCTGTTCCGATTGATTGTTAAAATTGTTGAAACGAACCTGATAATATAGCTTCATCTAAATGAAAATTGTTATGGTATTTATTTGAAGTGACCTTACACCTTCACCTTTATTGAAAAAGTATATCCAAATATGTAATTCTACATATTTCTAGTGAAATATCACCCAATTCTTGTGAGCATTGTACTACTACTGCTGTATGTGAGCTTCAGTGGCTCATTTGTAAGAGCTGCTCCTGACCTAGATTTAAATACTGACCTGTAATTGCGAAACCTAATGTCAACTGAATAACCTACTTCCATAACTTGCCATAAATAGGACTATGGGTGATTGCTTTAAGATTACACAAAAAATTTCATCTGCAATTTTTGTGCAATTTCACTGATGACATGTTTACCTAAGTGTATACACTTAAATCAGCTACTGTTTGGGTGTCGGATCAGTCTCAGCACTGCAGTGACACTGATGTGTTAGTGTGTGTTAGTGTGTGTTGTGCTTGTATGAGTGGATCAGACACAGCACTGATGGTGGATTTTTTTACACTCTTTTAGACACACTACCATGTTACTCCACCTTGTAGATGCAAAGTCAGAGAGAGAAGCCCTATGATTGTGATCACTTCATCAGTGCTCACATGATGCTGCCTACAGAACATTTTTGGTTGGTGAACTATTTTCAGTCCAGCAGTGACACTGAGCTGTTTAGAAACACCAGCAACACTGCTAAGTCTGATCCACTCATAACACACACTAATAAACCACCACACCAGTATCACTGCAGTGATCCACCATTCAAACAGAGACTGACCATTATAGAACAGAGTAAAGGGGAATGACAAAGTACGTAGAAAAACAGATACAGTCTATAATTACAGTATGTAATTGTATAACTACAAAGTGCTTCTGTATGGTAAGTGGAATTGCTAAAATAGACAATGAGTGCAGAAACAAGGAAGTATACCTAAAAGTCAGCGAGTGTATCTGCAATATTACACTGTTTATAAAACTCAAACTACTCCTGGTGAACAGGCCAGCCTGCATGAAAAATAATTAACAGGCACTCAGGAACATGGCACACAATCACGTATCAATTAAAAAAAAAGGATGAAAGACTAATGCTAATTTGCCAAGTTGCTGTGAAGAGGGCCTTCTAAGCAACACCTGGACACACAAATGTGACTGGCATTGTGAGCAGAAAACAAAAAGGGGTTGGACCTTGTAACCAGCTGTCAATCAGTAAACTAGGAGCATGACTAACTTCTCATACTTCAACAAATCCATTCCACTAAGGCTTAGAGTATATTTACAACATTTACAAATAAAAAAGTCAATTAGCCAGATGTTTTACTATGGAGAACAGCTTTGTATTAGGCAATGCAACTGACTGCAGCTCCACTGTAGGGATATATGAAGCTTACTGCTATGGCTGAGCAGTAAACATATGTGAGCATATGTTCTTTCCTAAACATACAGTATGGGTAACAAGGTAACAGTAACAAGGTGGTTGTCCATTAAGATGACATTGTATTGATGACAAAATGCCATGGTGCTGAAACAGAGTGACTAGCTGAATGTACGACTAATTAATTTCTTGAAAGATTTGATAATATGTGAAAAACATACTGTATTGCATTCTTCAGTTTACATTTACATCATTTAGCAGATGTCCTTATCCAGAGTGACTTACAATTAATACAGTCTTACAATCCAAGCATTTGTGGGTTAAGGGAGAGGTGGAATTTGAACCCTGCACCTTGTGGTCCATAGTCCAGTACCTAGGCCACCACAGTTATTTATATTTACATTTACCTTAACTGCTAGGCCACCACAGTCCAGTGGTGTACTACTGGTGGTATACAACTTTGGGTGGATTTTGTGGATGGATTTTATCTTATGTCTATACCTTCATTAAAATTGTTCTGTCTTGCTCCTCTTCTCAGTTGCCTGGACAGCGGTGTATGCTATGACAGTGATGAGAATAATGCCCGCAGTATCTCCAGCCTCTCCAATCGCTCCTCACCATTGTCATGGTGCCATGGCCAGGCCAGTCCCCGGCTGCAGGCAGGTGATGCGCCCTCCTCAACAGGGTACCAAATGGGACCCAAGCCAGCATCACAATACACTTCCCACACTATGCCTGCCCGATGCTCAAGCCGCCTTAGCAACACCTCCCATGTCGAGCTTATTGAAAGCCTGACTGCAGGAGATGCTGACCTCAAATCTGGATATCTGAGCGACTCTGACCTTCTCGGCAAAAGTTTGAATGAGGAGGATGATGATGATGATAATCTAGCCAATGGGTAAGATTTAGTTTCTTTTTATAAAACTTTATATTGTGTTTCTGCAGACCTGCGGGAATATGTTTATTTTATATTATTAGTGTGAGGGCTTCTGAAGTATGAATTGACAGAAATACCAGCTTATCACATTTATACCTGTTATTGGGCTCATGGATCATTAAAGCCAGTAAGTAATCTAAGCTTGATGTTTTGAGTGTTATAGGTGCTTTCTTGAAAAGCAAGTTGAAAAGTGCTGTCACACTTCACACAACTGGTAGGCATAAGCCCTGTTGCACCTAGTTGTGGTAAGCACCGTTTTTACTTTTCCTTTGAGATTAAATGAGATTCAAAGCACCAACCCAAACCATTGCTAGTGTTCATGGTTAATGGCCACTAGTCTTCTCGAAGTTAGTTAGTTTGTTTAATGTCATATCAGAATCAGTGGCTGTTCATGGTTATTTCAATACTAGTCATACTAAATTGCCCCAAAATTCACACTTTGGCCCAAAGAGGGATTACAAAAGCCTGGTGGTTCTTGGCATGGCAAGTGATTGTTGGGTGTTTAGCTTGTTGTCCATCCCCTGGTTTGTCTCTGTAACTCCCTTCTTGTCCCCATGTGGCTATTTCAGAATGTGGCCTTAAGCAATTCTCTCTGAAATACTGATCTACACTCCCTCTGACTTGTAACCATAGAGCTTCCAAGAGATCGTCTAATTCACAAGACAAAAAAACACATTATGAATGAGAAATATACTGTAGTTAAATGTAATTTTTCTTTGTGTGGGTTTTTTAGCATTAGATATATATTCTGTGTCACCTCTGCAGTTGCTTAGAAATTTAGGACTTTACCTCAGGGTGTACAGCAGGATGTGTTAGGCCAGGCAGGTGTTCTTCCTTGTCAGTAGTGCTAATGGATCCCATGGTAAACAGCTGACTGAATTTTAAGAACAAGTCAAACAGAAGAGCCTTGTCTTACCATCCTGATATTAATCACACTGAAACATTGTTTGGGGTAACTGCGACTACAGATACAAATCATAATTATCTTGAATACAAATCATAATTCTCTTGAAAGAAGGTGTAGTTGCCTCGCCTACATAATGCTATATAAAATGTACATATTAATTGCTAGTTTTGTGTAAAGATATGTCAAAGGTGAGCTCTGGTAGAATACGTTCAGTAATCCCATAGAGTTTAACTGAAAAGGGGATGCAGAGGACCCTACTGTGGAGCTTTTGATTTGAGTGTTGGTGCACTAGACATCAAAGTGAGTGTATCAGAGAGAGAATGCTAATCAGCAAAGAGACCTATGGTGATTATGATGCTGGAAAGGATTTCAACCTGGCATTAAGCCTACTTATTTCTCCTTTTGAACAGATTTGCTAAGCCCTTGGATGGTTGGATAGGCAGTTCATATGGGCAAGACAGTTTGCAAAAGTCGCTTTCTGAAATAGATACGTCCAAATTCACCACCCACCTCAAAAGTGTACTAGCCAGTAAAGATGTGTGAAGTAGTGTGGGTGGACGCTTTCATTCTGCTACAGTTATGTTAATTATATAATTAATTACATGATAGCGTGAGCCTCAGATTAAATCCGATGAAATAACTCTAACTTGCGAAACCTTTGAGAAATTGGTTTATAAAAATTATGCTGAATTAATGTGCTTCCGTGTGTTTTTACTGTTATAAAGATAAAGATATATAGATATAAGATATAATAAAGATATTTATTATCTGGTATGGAGTTTAAGGATAACATGACATTGAAAACATACATGACAATTTTGAAATCAATAACCAAAGTATACCATTTAATTAGTTGTTGCCTCTAAAGTGTCATTTATGTAAAAAAAATCAATTATAAGTATTAGTAATATTGCAAAGAAGATATGGAGGAAAGCATAGTTTTAATTTTATTAGTGACTGTTTTTTACTTTACTTTCACTCACCTTGTTTGACGGGCAGATAAATGCTCATATGCTGGAATAACAAACCACATCAGCAGATTCAAATGTTCTATGATTGCATATACAGTCGATTCCGGTTAATCGGGACGCATATTAAATGTTAATTAAACCTTTATTGTGCCATTTACACGAGTAGCGAAAGTACAAACAAGAACTACTGTTGCTTACCAACTTTGTTAATTGAAAAATACATTTGCAACCAAGTTTTTCAAAACGATCTACAACACAATGTATAGGTACTCAGCATACGAAACATAATACAGTAAAAAACAAGTTCTTACTAAATTCCTGTCATCGTTTGAAGAACTTATCCAGTGTGATTTGACTCGCTTTTTCTGTGGCCAAGTGGCGACTTGTGGCTTCTTTTTGTAGTAAATGGAAATGTTAGGCAAAAACCTGTAGGTGGCAGTAGAGGGCTGGGGAGAAACTCGAGAGTTTTCAGGTAGTGGTAGAGTTTCTTCATGGATATTACATACTGTACACGTTCTTTGGTCCGATTAAGCGGAATTCTGGTCCAAATAAGCGAATAACATTACATGTATATAATAGGATTTGACTGTATTTCTATTAACATCGACGCCCCCTAAGCAAATCAGGTCCCTTTTTGAGTCTTGGTCCTCCCAAGGATCCTTCCTTACAACGTTTAGGGAGTTTTTCCTTGCCACTGTTGCCGGATTGGTCTTTTTAAGATCATATAATGTTTCATGTAATATGACGTTTCCTCAGGTTCTATTTATCCAATTCCTAGGACAAAACCCAACCCAGAAATCCAAACAAAACCCAGAAATCTAGAAGGTTCAATAATCCTGGTTAGTTGCAGTTCATTCCAAGTGGGAGCGAAACCTGAAACCAAGAAACCTGGGTAAAACGAAGCAGAAGCAGAGCTTCTCGTTTACATTCAAACACAAAAGCACGATCCAGGCCTTATCTATTTGTGTTCATCTGCGTTCCTGCATGCTAGCTTCTGACCAGTACCACATCACAAACAGTAATGTCATTTAAAGACCTTTCTCAGAACCAAACCTTCTCTAAGGCATGTTAAGGTATCAATTACGTGCTTTGTTCTGGATTCGTTACGCCGTTCTGGGTCCTGCCAGGACGTATGTATAGTTAACTGTAGAAGGTTTATAATGTGCAACATGAACGCCGTCCAGCTCGTTCTGTCTCGTTAGGCGGGGACAATAACAATGTCCCACACAGACTGTCGGCCTCGGTTCTTCCACACCTCAACACCTTTGGACTCACTCATTTCTCTTGGCAGGCGTTCACAGTAGCTGGACCTTATTGTTATCTCAGCAGAATTGTAGATACAGTAAGTAACCACCAAAATCGCTCCCTCGTAACCTGTTCCTAATGTAAAGCGTACTTTTCGGGTTCTCCATCCACAAACCAGCGTTCTGCCCTGCTGTTCTTACAGAATTCGTTTTGAGTGAGAGCTCCATCAGACGCCTTGGAAAAGTGCGGCTCGAAGAACGAACGACCTTGAGTGTTCGGGGTGGTAGTAACTTCAGGCTCCTGCAGATGGCGTTGCATGAGGACGGTCAGGCCATAAATAGCTGCCGGGTGTGTGACAGGATTCACGCAGTAAAACGAGGTGGTACGGTGTAGCAAATGCTTTGTTGGATGCCTGGACAAGTGACTGCATTCGGGCAGGCCAAAGGCTGTAGTGCGAAAGAAGTAGGCGAATTTAGAGATCTAATCGAAGCATGCTTGGAAAGATATTAAAAGTTAAAAGGTACTACTTTTTATCCAGTGTGTTTATATATGTACAGTCGAATCCGGTTAATGGGACCACATCGGGACGGGATCGTTTTGGTCCTAATAACCGGCTGGTCCGATTA
>JAUZSU010029607.1:0-10464 GCA_034780255.1 Parotocinclus maculicauda | reverse complement strand
TTAGCTTTTGCTTCAGCAAAACCTAGATGTACAGTGTTCCCTCGCCATGTCGCTGTTCACCTTTCGCGGACTCGGTGCATCGTCAGTTTTCAAAAAATATTAATGGAAAAAATATATATCGCAGATTTTTGCAAGTTCTACGGCTAAAATAGTGTATAAATACTCAAATAAATATAGGGTCCCTACTTCGTAGATTTTCGTTTATCGCGGGTGGTCCTGGAATGTAACCCTCGCTATAAACGAGGGAACGCTGTATATTTAGAAATCATTGACTCATTCATTTTGTTTATATTTCCTGATAGACAAGGTAGACCCTAACAATCACAGGGTTTGCTTGTTGTTTTGGTCCTGATTCTGGTTTAGAGATAATAAGCTGTTCACAAAAATTAGGGGCTGTTACATTATGAAATGTTTTATTTTGAAGTATCCCATAATTTTTGTGAGCAGTGTATATACAACAGTACATGTGATTTCATATTCCAATAATATATATATATATATATATATATATATCCATCCCTTTCTTCTGATTCCCCTTACTCAATCCTGTGCACCCTTGGGAAAATATAAATATTACACAGTATGATTATTCTATATGTAATAATTTAGGCTACGCGTTCAAACTCTAGACTGAGTCGTAACATCATTCACTTATTCCTTTTCTTTACTCGCTTAATACAATTGACGGTCATAGAGGCAGCGTCCAGCAGCACAGAGTGTAAAGCGGGAACAAACTTCAGACAGTCCACAAATC
Source organism: Parotocinclus maculicauda (assembly GCA_034780255.1). Lineage (NCBI taxonomy): Eukaryota > Metazoa > Chordata > Actinopteri > Siluriformes > Loricariidae > Parotocinclus > Parotocinclus maculicauda. The sequence continues at coordinate 9,710 of JAUZSU010029607.1, read as the reverse complement.
TATCTTTAGAGATGACAACTGGCATAATCCATGTTTTTGGAATGTAGGAAAAAACCAGATACCTGGATGACATGCAGATTTCAGGCAATGTGCCACCAAAAACTTAGCCAACAGAGTGGAATCCTAAATGCTACTTTTAGTTTAATAGTAAGCTCTTGAGTTGCACAACAATCTGCTTAGTTAGGCCACTTCTCTGGAGACACTTTTTTTAGGTTTGAAGAGATAGAAATGGTCATATGTGATGGAGGAAAGGCCAGGAAAGAGGTTTATCTAATTGCTCCTTGAACAATGACCACATTGTCATTTGAGGAGCAGGTAAAGATAGAGGATGGACACAGAAAGTATAGCCAGTTCCTCTGTTGGGACTTGTCTTCAGAGTACAAGTCTGGTGCCTGCCAGTCAAAAGAAGAAATCGGCAGCTGTATTTTGTTCGGAGGTACTCATAACCTTACAGCCAGGATTCATGCAAATGACTGAATTGGCCAGACCACATATGGGAGAAAATGACTAGTGAACTATCTTAGGCAGGGATAAGTAAACCTAGTCTGTTTAATATAAAATTAATAAAATAAAATTAATCTGTTTAATCATTCGTAACTGTATCAGGTGTAGCTGCTGTTTGGTTATAATAAAAAAATAGAAGAAGAAGCCATTATGTTGTACCAGATTTAGTTCACTGGCATAGAGAGTAGGAATCCATTTGGAACTTGCTAACATAAAAAGGATGTGCGTGTGTACAAATTGAATATACGGCTTATTTCTGTTATCGTTACTAAACAAGACAAACCACTTACACAATTTGTCATAATCATAGGTTTATCCCCTTTCAAAATGAATTCTTGTTTGACTGGAAATAACTGCCTGAGGAGGCAAAAATGGCTGCCAAATGAGCAAACTTTATAGGCTTTGATGATAAGGCGGTACACAGTGTCATTCGTTAAGTTTTGCTAGTGCAGTGGTTCCCAAACTTTTTTTTTTTCGCAGTGCCTCCCCCCAATAATGGACTGGTACACATCTTTCATTTTAAAATTCTGGAATGTATTTTAAGCAACGTAATTAATACAAAGCTGGTACTTTGTACGTACGATATTTTGACTCTACAGTGGGAATCCGATAACAGACACAAATACACATTTAGCAAAAAGCGTACTTTGAATTTTGAAAGTTATCCCCGATACAGAAGTGGCAGCTGGTTATAAAACAGGGTTTATGAGGTACCGGCATAATCGTTAGGCTACTATCGGACGCAGTATATTATGCTTCCTTGTATGGAAAAGTGAGACACATTTTATTTCACAAGTTTCATTTCCATTGTAAGTTTCCGTTTCTGTTGTAACTTTTAAATTGAACTATACTGCTCACAAACATTAGGGTATATTTCATTTTTGTGAGCAGTATACATCAACTTGTGTAAGTGTAATGTTATTTAACTTCTACACATATAATTTAACGTTTATAATAAAAAGCAGGACAGTACGAGGTGAATTGTTGCTTTATTTATACAGTTTTCTGCACCATGGTAAAGGTGGGCCGGGGTTGGTCTCCCAGGCTGAGAAGTGGACCCAGTGCGACCCTGCTCAACTGTAACTGAATGTAAGTGTAAGTTAGAATGTTTAAGGTACACTATGGAGTCGTGTTGTGGGAGTAATGACAACTGGGAGATTTAGTGAGGAAAAGCAGCGACTATGATCGCGTTTTAAACATGTTTAAGGTAGCTATACACATATACATACAGTACATATTAAACTCCTTGGTTTACGATAAAATCAACTTATGATGGATTTGTCAGAATCTCTCCCCATTGGAAACCAGTTAGCATCTGTAGTGGAATTATTACAAGTGACATGTAATATGTATAGGGCTGTACCAATCGGAGACTGTGGTAGCCTAGCGGTTAAGGTACTGGACTCTGGACCAGAAGGTCCAGGGTTCAAATCCCACCTCGGCCAAGCTGCCACAGTTGGATCCTTGAGCAAGACCCTTAACCCACAACTGCTTGAATTGTATCAATTGTTAGTCGCTCTGGATAAGGGCGTCTGCTAAATGCCGTAAATGTAAATGTAAATCAAATGTATCAGGATCGGCCCAATATGTAGAAAAATCCCTGGATCCGAGATCGGATGGTGGGAAAAACAGTTTTTATTTGATATCTTTCCTATCACATTAATGCTTTACTACAATTTGGACGACACGCCGTAAACATAGAGTTAAAACTGTTAGCTACCTGCATGGTCATCATGTCAGCTGTGTGGAGTTATTGTTAAATTAAGGATGATAAAAGTAAAACACCTGAGTGCAGCCAGTGTTTCAAGAGGTGGTAGCAGCGTATCGGTCTGATACTGGTATCGCCAGATATTCAAGTTTGCAATATCAATATCGGTATTAGGCGTAAAAAAAAGGTATCGAGCCAGCCCTAATTATGTATATATAATTTTTACTGTGTAACACAGCGGTTTGTAACACCTTATTTACTTGCCTCCTTATATACCTTCATACCCCTCTATCACTGTGCTATTGGTACTTTGGTATCTCTCTGTGAGCAGTTATTCTCTCTGCTGTATTCATTCATGTCTGATTTGTGTGTGTATACTTGTTAGCTGTGTAACCGGTGGAACTGGTGTGTGTGTGTGTGTACATACTTTTGGACAGCATGGTTTTCTTCTTTAGCGTGCTGAGTCTGTAGCTGCTGAAGTCACATTCGCAGTCATCAGGCTCGACATCAGCGTTCGCATTGGTGCCATAGGTGCGTTGGTAAAACTGGGACTTTGTGCTGGATGCTGGCTTCTTGACTGAAGAAAGGCTGGCCATGCCTTTACACTTATATAACCTGAGCTTTCCTGTGGAGTCCTCCACACACTGCCACTTCTAAAGAAAGAGAAAGAAAGTTTGTGAATATTTACAAAGCTCAAGTGCTTCCCACTTTTAAATAAACCAGCACAAACGATAGGACGTGCAAAACGCACAAGTGTCAAACACGCAACGTTAGACTTTTTTTGCAGACGCTGTCTATTTGCTGAAAGCTTTTGTTGCTAACGATCCAGGTTTCTATCGTACCTCTGATACTGCACACACCCAGCATGGGTAAAAAAAACTCCACGGTTGTGTGTTTGTGCGTGTTTCTGTGCGTTCAGCTCGGTTAAGTGGTGAGAATTGCCTCCCTGCTCCCTGCCTGCTCTCTTTGTCATCTGTAATTACCACGCGATGCCAGGCGTCCTTGTTAAAAGCCGTGTTAATGATGTGCCAAGCTTGTGCCTTCTTCGTCTAACATGCCTGGATGCTGTCAGGTCATTAAGAGTGAGATGATGCTAAAATAAAATGGGTTGCTCTGATGCTCAGAATCAGCCAACAAACAACAAGAGGTGGGCACAGCAACAAAGGTGTTTAAATTCGGGACATTCCCACAAGGCAGCTGTATGGCTAAAGGTACTATCAGTCATATTAGAACAACAAAGCAGTGGCTCTGCTACTTTATTTACTACACAGGTGTAGGAAGCAGCTGCCTCTTTTAAAGTTAAATACATAAACATAAAGAGGAAACGATCTCTCTGCACAGCTGTACATGTACTTCTGTGGAATGATGTGAAGCTGGTGAAGTCTGCTTATCTGCTTTGGTTCCCAGCCTCTAGACCCCCCTGAAAGATCCTGATACACCCGCCTGCTTCATCTGAAGTTACCTGCTGCACAATCACCTAGACCCAGACTTCCAATATGTGATCTGCTTAATTTCCTATACTTTCAGCTAGACAACTACTCTTAAGAACTTAATCCTATTGTCTCTGTGTCCCACACAGAGGAAGGATTCTTAGTTAGCATGGGTTTCTTCCAAGGTTTTCATCTCATAGAGGTTTTCATCTAAGAGTTGTTTTTCCTTTTCACAGTCACCCCTGGCTACACATTTTTGAATCTGTCTGTTCCAGAGTCTGTTCCAGAAATACAAGGTGCAAAAATATGTAGATGTTTCAAATAAAGGACAGTATATATACACACACTCATGGTCACTCCATTAGGTACACCATGCTGGTATCTTCAGAGCATAGATTCAGAAAGAGTCTGCAAACATTCCTCAGAGATTTTGGTCCATATTGACATGACAGCATCACGCAGTTACTGCAGATTTGTCGGCTGCACATCCATTATGCGAATATCCTGTTCCACCACATCCAAAGGATGAGTACAGTCAACTCATTGCCATGTCCAAGATACCAGTTTAAGATGATTTAAACTTTGTGACATCACACATAGATGATGCACACCATAGGCAGACAGAAAGGGATGGGCGGGGTCAGCTAAGACCCTCCAGTAGGCTGTGACTTTATTTTTACACTTGATATTGAGGGACCCAAAGGGTGCCAGTAATACATCCCTACACCATTACACCACCACCAGCAGCCTGATCTGTTGATACAAGGCAGGATGGATCCATGCTTTATGTTGTTTACTCCAAATTCTGACCTATCAGAAGAATGTCACAGCAGAAATCAAGAATCATCAGACCAGGCAACATTTGTCCAGGCTTATATTATTTAATATTGGTAAACTATAGCCTCAATTGCCTGTTCTTAGCTGACAGGACTGGCACCTGGTGCTCTTCTGTTGCTGTAGCCTATCAAGATTCATCGTGTTCTGCATTCAGAGATGATCTGGGTTACTGTTATCTTGCTATTAGCTTGAACCAGTCTGGCCAGTTTCCTCTGACCTCTGGTATCAACAAGGCATTTTTATCCAGAGAACTGCTGCTCACTATATATTTTCTCGTTTTCGGACCATCCTCTGTAATCCCTAGAGATGGCTGTGTGTGAAAAACCCAGTAGAATCAGCAATCCTGAGATACTTAGACCATCTAGCAGCAACCAAAATGGTACATTCAAATTCATCACCTTTAAATCACCTTCCTTCCCTATTCTGATGCTTGGTTTGAACCTCAGAAGGCCTAAATATATACAGTACTTAGGAACAGTAATTAGGAACATCTGTACAGTGTAATTTCCAGTCATTTAATTTTTATAAGACAGCAACATTGATCTCATGAGACTAATTAACTGCTTTAATAAGGTGATTAATTTTCGAACAGGTTCTGAACTATAGTCGGCTGCAAGATAGGCCACAGGTATATACTAAAATATGAAGAAATGGCTACTTCACAGCAATAAATCCCAGGTACTTGTTTGCGTGTTGCATTTAATATGGCTATAGGTCTGGGAAAAAAGCTCTATAAGCTGTGTTCCAGTAATCACCCAGCTAAACATAGTCTTCTGTATATGAGACATGTGCTAGGGTTTAAACGCGAACCCTGTGCCTAATATTGTGGCTCTTCATCATGGCCTGAGCCACCCTATTTCCAGCAAAGGTGGAGTGATATGATGCCCTCTGTTTAAATGTGGTTCTGTGTACATTTCAATGATATAAATGATTTCTGAGAAAAGGACAGGACAGCCAGGTAAAGCAGCGACAAAAACTATTTGATTACACACCTTAGTGTCTGACAACACATTTATTATTTATGGCATTTGTCAAAAATTATTCTTGTCCCTTGCAAGATAGTCTCTTCTGAAATTATTTTTTTGTTCTTCTGAGGAATTTGCTATGTTTCGGTGATGCTTTTAAAGTCCGGAGATTTGAACGTGAAAATAGTGAACAACCTATATTGTTACTCTAGAATCCCATCCTCATATTTACTGTTTTCTACATTTAAAATCGTTAACCTCAAAGTGTTCTAATTAAATACTTCCTCCTTCTTAATTCTGTCCCTCTCTACAGTATTCATCCACTGTCAATTCACAAATCAAAACTGATCTCAAATGTCATATTTGTAAAGCACTGCAAACAACCAGCCTAGTATAATGGCTTTATCTGTTCAAAAACCTGGCCCACTAATACAGAATTCAGATGTTTCAAGGCGTGTTAAGCTTTGTGTAGACACGTAAAAGCAGGTGTGTGTACCTGTCCAATTTGTTCACAAGGTGTCTGGTACTCGGCACGCTGACACAGGTCTTTGACTCGTTGGTACTTGGGAAGATAGTTTTCTTCCTGTGCTATATCCTGTCCATCAGGTATCACTTTGTGGAGTAGTTTACTAGAGAGAACACAAAATTCCCTTAATCAGCCATTCAGTAGTAGTTTGATTGTTCCTTCATTTAAGGTCACATCAACATCAACAGCTATTCATGACCAGAGCAATGAAGCAATGACTAATGAATTGGTACCAAACTCATGTTTTAAAATCAATTTTAGCATAGCATACCATGCACGGCTTTCCTGCAGACTTACCCTCTCTCCACCAGGAAGGAGTCCCTCCAGACTTTTCCCTTCTTGTTGACCTGGAACCTGAGTTAAGGAGAGAGAGGAGAGGAGAGGAGAGAAGGGAGAAAATCGATTAGTTCTCATAGCCACTGATCACTGCTGTGTACTGCTCGCTCTGAAATGAGAATCCTCTCATCCAGCACGCTTGGATCAACACTCGAAACGATGACAAAATGCAACAGGTTCAGACCAAAATTGAAAAATAAGGAGGAGGTGGGTGGGAAATGAGAAAAATGCTTCAGGGTCAAATGGGCTCAGACAAACAGAAATTGAAGCAGCTTTTTGAACCAGGTGTGTTTTTTTTCTTTCTTCTTCTCTCATGTGGTGCTGATGAAAAAGAAACTGGAGGATTGCAAGAGAAATAAACAGCATCTTGGGCGGCTTTTGACCTTGGTTGGAGTTATGAGCTATCGATCTCCGCTCAGTGCCTCTGATCTTTGCAGCAGGGTTGGATGAAGCAGGTAAGGGAGGAGAAAGAGGGGGAGCTTAAGTACTGTAATCCATCAGCTCTCTTCATCGTTGTGCCTTTTGGTATTAAACATTATTCAAACCACATTACTATTAATTAACATTTAGTCCATTGGCAGACATTGTCATGCAGAGAGACTTTTAAATCTGAAAACTGTTGAAGTAGCTGCGATTCGAGTAGTAAAAAAAATGTATGTTCTCATTGCCCGTTAGACAAGTAAAAATGCTACCGACAGATTAAAAGTACTTCGGTGACATTTAGAAGTACGGAAAGACAAAGTTGAGCTTAAAGATAAGGTTTACAAAAACAAGACGTACAACAACAGTTCAGAGAGTAGATGAGACATTACCCTAGATATTGTTTGAAGAGGTTTGCTTTCAGACTTTTGCAACTGGAGCACAAACATTAGGATATTTGGACTGGTCTGATAAGATGCTTTCACCAATGAGGAGCCAAGACTCTAAAGATCTGAATGGGGAAGCCTCTTACAGGGCTCCCCCTTTTAAGCCCTAAGTGATGAAGCACTTTCACACCAGAGAAACATATAGTTCTCAGAACTGGGCCCTTTTTCTCCCATGTTTGCTGTATAAACATAGAAAAACACAGACAAATGGACCAACAGTGAAGTCCATGGTTCTATTGAGATTATACGTGACAGAGGAGGTATGCCGTGAAATTAAGTTGTCTAAGCAAAATTCAAATGGCTTATGTCACTTAAGGGTCACACAGAGCTGGTACAAACTAAAAGGCCCTAGGGAGGTCTGCTGAGGTGAGTTAATCCCTAATTAGTCCTTAGAACTATTCAGTGCAAAAGTAGCTATGGACTGGCAGTCAACAAGGCTACACTTTTGACTGCAATTGAATTGTGGGACAGGTTTTGGAACTCTAACCCAGCCACCTCTGCCACCTTAAGAAACCCAACCCAAGATAAAATAAGAAAAGAAAATAAATACAATAACTATCATTATAGTGGTTTAGATGGTTATAGATTATAACAGAGGTAACAGATTAAGTTCACTGGGCATATATCTGAACATCTGTCCTCTAAGCGTATTCCTACATGTTATTTAATGAAATTATTCAGGTTGTGAGAATACTATTGCTACTAAATTGCAAATATGGACTTTGAGAACGCAAGCTAGTCAATAGGCAGTTACTGAAGCTAAAAATGTAGATCACTGTTTAATCTGTGAGAACGTGATGGCAAAGTGCTTGAAGATCTCATCATAAGTGTTCAAATCCGACCTCCGCCAAGCCACCACGGTTTTTTTCTTAGCAAGGGCCTTAACACAACAGCAATCGTTTGTAAGGTTTTATCAGTTGTAAGTCTCTCTGGATATGGGTTTTCTGTTAAATGACTAAATGTAACCTTTTGTACAATAAAAGACAACTCTTAGAACAGACCTTACAAAGAATGGGCCTTATAGTTGGTGTGGGTACGATTTGCAGACTGACAGTGTGTGGCTCAGGGGTAGAGCACTGGTTGGCAGTACTGCAGCACCCTGACTTTGTTTGAGTCACATTTTGAATTGGAAATGGGTCTCTCCATTTCCTGGGTCTAGTGCAGAAGACCAGGATGAATGGAGCAAATGGGCCCAATAACACAGGAAAAACATAGGGTCTGGTATCTGCCTCTTCTAAAACCAAATGACAAAAAACAAACTCTTTTCTGTGACTCATTCCTGGTCTGCTCCAGACAGAGAACTGATTAATTCTTGAATCCTTAAATCTAGCTTGTCACATTCGTATTGACTTAATCTTGTGGCATGACAGAGCTAACTCTGGAAGCCTGATAATCCAGAATGTTATCATAATTCCAAGATAAGTTGTTAAACTGCATACACAAGCAATTTGCATTCCAGGACTACGTTTAATACCTGTTCAAAAGTTTATCCGTTTCGAGCAGTTTAAGAATGGATTTGCCATCCATGTCTGGAGGAACATCCAGCCCGGCGATATCTAGAATGGTAGGGGCCAGGTCGATGTTCAGCACAATGTGAGGATTGCTGTGAAAGAAGAGAGGACAGAGGGATTAGATGATCACCGCGGTAGAAAAGTGGATCAGCATCGATCATTAGAATTAGCAATCATTTCTGTCAATTAGTTTTACCATTAGGTGCATTGTTCAGTAAGCTGGGTTGGACCTAAATCATATCCTAATTTTTAAGGCTGGATCCCGCTCCATGATTATTTTTCATGTTGGTTATTAAGACTAACTGAACCAAACAACCAAACGTATTTAGCTATTAATTACACTAAAGCTCCTTACAAGAACAGAAATATCAGATGGCACTTAGGCTAGAAGAACCTTATTTTAGATTCAATAATATCACTGCATTTTGTGTTCACCAAAGAAACTGCAGTGTTAGAAAAACATTTGAGACATTTTTACATTAACAAGGATTGGTTATTTAAAGAAGTATTTTAAAATGTAAACTATTTTTGCAAACATATAAAAAAATAATTATTCCAGATACAGTATTGGGTAAAAATCTCAGGCTGATTGATGTTTTAGCAATTGCATCATGACCGTATATAGCAAAATGTTGATGCCTGGAAAAATCTCAAACTTTGTTTCATCACTCCAATATACTATTTTCCACTGACCTTCATTCCAGTCTTTGTAAGCTTTAACATATCTTAGAATTGTCACCTTGCTTTCCTTCTGAAAAAGTGGTTTCTTATTTGGCCGCAACCCCCCCAAAAAAAGACCAACCCTGATCAAGATTGCATCCTGATGAAGCTGTCAGATTTTTTTAAACACTGTATACAGCTTTTCAGTATTTTCTTGTTGCATTCTAATCTACAGACACAAGAAATAACTATATATGGTCATCATACCATTACTATCTATATCTACTATCTATAAAGCGCTACATGGATTAGCCCCACCTCCAGTGTCTACCTTGTTCAAACTTAGGAATACAAGTGGCCTGAGAAC
>JAUZSU010029596.1:0-10465 GCA_034780255.1 Parotocinclus maculicauda | reverse complement strand
CGCCAAACAATCCAACCAGCCAAACACACAATCAAAACAACGCAGACCAAACACTGAATAAACACTTACTAGAAGGACTCAGGAACAGGTATAAAGCTCACACAGAGAAACACTCAGTATGGACACCGACAAGCAGCAAACAATACTTCACATCCGGGCAGAGAACACGGAAGCCTTAAGAAGGAAGCATAATCCCCCAGAGTAATAACCTGCACCTGTGAGAGGAAACGAGCGTGCGCTGATTAGAAGGAGGGGCTGAGGGAGCGAGCAGGAGAGAGAGAGCCAGGAACGGGATTTCTAACACAAGACATTATCCCAACACAATTACACAAGCCTCAACTATCAATACAAGGCAGGATGGATCTATGCTTGCTTATTGTTTGCACCAAATTCTGACCTGAGTCTATAGAGAGCCCAAAATGAAACAAACTAATGGTTCTACACAAAGAATTTCTGGTACTGACAATACGATGAGGTACAATGTTCTACTAAGTTGTAATATTGTATTGTATATTGATATTACACAGTGCTGCTGTGACAGGTTCACAACACTCAGATGAACGTACATATGTCTCTATTCTTATCAGCACCTTCTAATAATAGAATTTGTATTTTATACTGTATATAATATACTGCTCACAAAAAATAGAATATATTTCATTATGGAAGATATATTAAAGTATTTTCTAATTTTTGTGAGATGTATATATTAAATAATACATACATAGCAACTTAAATATTCACCTAAATCTATTCTTAAACTTAAAAAATGTTTATGTCCTTTTGCTTGATTAAAAACATTTAGCTAAAAAAAAGAATATAATACCTTTTGTTATGTGAAAGTATAAAAAATAGCCTCACGTGAAGATATCAGACATCACTCACTCGCTCTCTCTCTCACACACACTCACAGACACGCGCGCACACACACACACACACACACACACACACACACACACACACACACACACACACAAACACTCACAGACACACACACACACACTCACAGACACACACACACACACAGCTCATCAGATTTCCAAATGCTGGAAATGCAGGAGATGGTAGCCCTTACTATAAATAGCAGGCATCTACAGCCTAAACGAAAAGCTACAGAATTACTCCTGGTGTACATTAGTGGCAGCTAGTTTTAGCTGCACAAACAGTCACTTGTGCACATACAACATCACCAGCTGATCACCTAAGCTTCTGTACTAGCAACATTTGTCATTTTTGTTCCCTCATAGACCTCTGCCTCTCTGTGTGGAAACAACATCAACAGTCAAATCTATAATTAAGATGCAAACTGATTTGTTATACTATTGTAACAATGTTCAATTGTTATTTGTATGTCTACATATTTTGTCTCCCACCCTCTTTTCCTCAGTCTGGTGTTCCCTTCAGCACTACATCACTGATTACTGCAACTGTCTTCATACCAGGTCAGTAATGAAAGAGCCAGTAGTTTTAAAAATTATATAACAGAATAATAAATCATGGTTTCCCTCTATACATAATTGATTGAAATTCATTGCTAGCCTCTGGCTCAGCCTCTCTGCATTAACACACTTGTTTCTCTTAGGTTTCAACATAAAGCATACAGATTGATACACAGGGTGAGTCAAAAGTCACAGGTCACGTCACGTGCTGCGTTGTGGACTTTTGCAAAGGCGGCCAAAATAATTGTTAAGGGTTGAAGTCTGTGGCTATGATACGGCAGCTGTGTTCCCTCGGACATCTAAATCATCAATTCCACCTTCAGTTACCTGCGACAAACAATACATTTTTTCACTTTCTGTGTTGATAACTTTTGAACCACAAACCTGATCGTGGAAATCCATTTCTGAGACAATTCTGGTTGGATATTCTACATGACTACCTTCCCAAAAAACTTGCCCTTAATCCAATATGATCTAACATAATATAAACAATACCCCCCCTCAACCATTACTTGCTGGGGTATTCATATGTCATGTTTCCTTTTGTTTCTGAGTGTGACTTTTGACTCACCCTGTATTGTATGTTTTAATTAGCTCAGCACTTCTTAGGATGTTAAATGAGTTTAACTAGTGATGTTTCATGATGTTTCCATGTCCTGACTTATTTGCACTGAGAATGTACAACCTCAAGTCCAATGAAGTTGGGGCATTGTATAAAACAAATAAAAACAGAACACGATGATTTGCAAATCCTTTTCAATCCATATTCAACTGAATAGACAAGATATTTCATGTTAAAATTGATAAACCTTATTGTTTTTTTTGCAAATAGTCACTCATTTTGAATTTGGTGATTGCAACATGTTCCAAAAGAGCAACAAAAGACTGAGAAAGTTGAGGAATGCTTAAATAACACCTGTTTGGAACATTCCAGACGCCACTGCATTAAAAACCGACATCATTACCACATGAGCTCAGGAACACTTCAGAAAACCCATTGTCAGTGAACACAGTTCATCTACAAGTATAAGTTAAAACTGGACCATGCAAAGCGAAAGCCATATATCAACAACACGCCGGTGGCTTCTTTAGGCCCGAGCCCAGCTGAGATGGACTGACACAAACTGGAAAAGTGTCCTGTGGTCTGACGAGCCGTGGTTTCAAATTGCTTTTGGAAATCACGGACGTTGTGTCGTCCAGGCCAAAGAGGAAAAGGACGGTCCGGAAATATTCACTAAGGGAGAGCTCTTGTGAATCTGATCAGTGTGTACTTAAACTGTAAATCATGAATTGAGATTTGGCTGATACCAGTTGGGCAGCTCGATTCATACAAGTTTAGGCAGATGTACCAAGTACCAAAGAAACAATGAGAACCGAGACAAAATGTGCACAGAACCAAATTCGACAAGTTCTGAGGTGGTCGGGAACAGAGGTACCACTGTATTATTTTCTGAAAATACTTCCGTTGTCATTTGATTGGCACGTCTTTAAAAAATTGTATCCTAGGTTCTAAGCTTTAATGATTTGTGTGTGAACTGAACAATAAAATATGGCTGTATCAATTTAATATGCTCCTGGGAAAAAAGAGAAAATAGGATAATCACAAAATCCTAAAATCAGTGTTAGTCCACCAAGTAGTTGAAAAATGTTTCACCAATTTGTGTTTAACGTGAGACCAAATATTCTCTATAGGGTTCAAATCTGGACTTCTGGCCAAAATCCAGTCTATGCATTACTTTTGAGTTTTATATCAAACAGATAAATCTTTCTATAATTTGTTTCTTTGTGTAGGGGACAACATGGATTTCCCTAATTCTTGTCTCTCCCCTCCAACAGGTCAATGCAGCAATGAGCAGTGACAAGCAAAGGGTTGAACAAATAATTCAATCTTTATTGTTCACAAACGCATGCTTGGAAAACAATTCAAACTGATCTTAAAAGAGCAGCCTACTGTCAAAGAATCAGGCACAAAGACAAAATGTCTTTAATCAATTCAAGACTTGGCTCTTATGGACTGACGTTCAGATACTGTCGCCATAGGCGTGCTCAAACTGGGATTGGCCTTTTTGGATGGTATACTGTTGTAAAGCTGCTTTGAGACAATGCTCCATTGTAAAAAGCGCTGTATAAATACATTTTGATTTGATTTGATTTGATTTGATATTACATACAGTCACAGTATTAAATTAAGTATCTGGATTTAACACTGTCAGACCAGAGAATATTTTAATTTAGATAAATGAATCTCAGCACTTTGCCTTAATAGGATGAAGAATCCAGTATCTGGGAGTCGAGGGGTGTGATTGGTATCAAGGCTGACTGTGTGTATAATGTAGCATGGCTGTTTGTGTCAGTAAAACTAACACCCCTTTAAATGCAGGCATGCAAACTGGATGTTTATGCATGCTCAGTTTATCCAAATAAAGTGTGTAATTACAACAGATCTATCAGCCTGTGCTGCAGATGTATGTAAATAACCAGTTCATAATCAAGGAGAAGAGACAATCATGAGAGTGAAAATATTAATTTCTAAAAAAAAATCATTTAGCAATGCACTTCCCTCCAAACCCACTTATGCTTTTGCATTCTTGAACATGCACTGGAAAGGCTAAGACTTAAGGCTACAGATAAGAATATTGAAGTGTTCATTACATAATTAAACATGCTTAAGAAGCAGTATTTCAAAGCAGTCTGGTTATAAAGTGCCGCTGGAAATACTGTTCCTCTTTACTTTGGTTCGTCCTGCTTCTTCACAACGCTGGTAGTGTTTACAGGGATTGTAATCTCTGAAGACTGAATGGCAGGTTTGGGAAGCAGTGCCTCCACTGTCAGGACACCCTCAGGAGAGAGTGAGGAAGTGATCTTCTCAGAATCGACACCAGGGGGCAGTCTGAAAAACCAGGACAACAGTGCACATTAATTAGTGTTTATCTGCTGGCAGATGCATTTATTTAAAAAGTAGTTCAATTTGAGACTGCATACAATTCAGGCTGTCCAAAGCTCTGCATAAGGGCATAAAGTAGCACTGGCAGTCTTGTAATTTGAAGTTACAGTCTATTTATCATTAGTAGACCCATAACCATTGAGCTACCAATGGCCATAAATGTAGCATTGAAATCTGAGTTTGACGTTTGAGTAAAGTGAATTCACTGTCATGTTCAAGAATCCAGCCTGAGATGATTTGAGCTTCGTGACATAACGTGAAGAATGAGTACACTGTTGTACAACAATATTCAGGATGGTTGTACTGTTTAAACAATGCTTAGCTTAAGGGGTCCAAAGTGCACAGAGAAAATGGTGCTCCAAATTCTGGTCATGGCAGAAATCAAGACTCATCAGGTCAGCCAATGTTTCTCTAGTGTTCTATTATCCAATTTTGATGAGCCTGCCAAATTGTAGTCTCTGTTTTAGCTGACAAGAGTGGAAATGGGTGTGGTCTTCTACTGCTGTAGCTCATCTGCTACAAGGTTTGGCATATTGTGCATCGGAGTTGCTCTCAGTTGTAACAAGTTCTCTAACCTCTGGCATCAAATGTTCTCATGAGTTAAAAGGCGTGACGTTACTGGATATATGCTCTTTTTGGCCCATTTTCTGTAAACCCTAGAGATGGCTGTGCATGAAATCCCAATAAGCAGTTTCTGAAATACCCACACCAACTTGTTTAGCACCAACAACCATGCCATGTTCAAAGTCACCTTTCTTCCTCATTTTGATGGTCGGTTTAAACTTCAGCAGGTCAGGTATATTGGTTGACTAGATATTTGTGGCCGGTGAGTAAATGTGTAGATAAAAGCAAGTGGCTAAAGTGCCCAATATACATCCGATCATCCCTGGATGGAGTATCCGAGGCTAAAAGAAGTCAAGAACTAAGTGCTGGCATTGTTGAGTCTCCAGGGCTGAAAGTGAAGAGCATTACATGAGGCAATAATGTGCCTGGACAGATCGATCTCTTCTGTCTTATAGGGCGTTGTGATCCTCTAATGGGATTGCAGTGATGTTACTTGATGCACTGAACCAGCGGCTGTGTGGTGACCAGACTCGGTGTTGGTAATGGTACAGTCGTTATATAATGTGAGAGATGTGCTGCGTTGCAAATATATTCAGATAATTTATTAGACAAAATAAGACAAGGGAGGCTGAGCAAGGCGTCCTCCAGGTGGCGACAAACTACATGTATTACCTCTGTGTGTGATGGGAGAGCAGATTAGGGTAAATTAGAGCAAAGAGAGAGTGACAAAGAGAAAAACAAAGGGAATATTTGAACATGAGCAGGGTAAAATATGATGCAATTGATTTGAACCTGAGAAGTGGGCCAAGGAAAGCTGCAGGAGTTGATGCATGCAGGCCAATTAGGTTACATTGTGTATGGTTTCCTTTGTATTAATAGTGCTTATCTGCTGGCAGATGCATTTATTTAAAAACTAGTTCAATTTGAGACTGCATACAATTCAAGCTGCCCAGAGCTCTGCATAAGGGCATAAGGTAGCACTGGCAGTCTTGTAATTTACAGTATATTGATCATTAGTAGACCCATAATCATTGAGCTACCAATGGCCAAAAATGTAGCTTTGAAATCTGAGTTTGACGTTTGAGTGAATTCACTGTCATGTTCAAGAATCCAGCCTGAGATGATGTGAGCTTTGTGACATAACGTGAAGAATGAGTACACTGTTGTACAACGACAATATTCAATATTCAGCTCAGTGAAAGCTGCAGGAGTTGATGCATGCAGGCCAATTAGGTTACATTGTGTATGGTTTCCATTGTTTTATTGTACACCAGTTTACGTACTCTGTAAAGTTTACAGGCCTGGAACTTAGATAAGTGACAACAGTGGCTGTGGTATGCTGTGGGTAGAAGGGAAAGATGTCTGGAATGTTCCACTCCGCTGAGGCTTGGCATCCAGATTTAGCCACAGACCAAAGAGATAACACATACCCAATCCAAATATCATATCAATACAAATACCTGTCATTGAGAATGACTAGAGGGCCAATAAGTCTATATTGTTATGAATTACATAACCGCTTCCTTGCATTTATTGATTTAATAATGTCATGGTATTAACGATCACTATCAATCATCAAGACTGTGAGGTAAAAATTAAATGGTCAAATATATACCGTTGTGTTTGACTACAAACTGAGTTAGGACACAGTCATCTTGAGGGCGAGTTAGTTCAGAATCAGCTTCTTATCACAAATCAACTGACTCAATTTTGTTTTACTTTGTGTCCATTCACTTCAATGGGACTGCATGAAACTGCATTTTTTTCTACATTTGAAACTCGATGGTCATTGGATCAATGCAACAATTTTGTCCCGCCTCTGGACGCTCAGCATCTCTGGGGGTAATTGGAGTTGTGGGATTGCCTCGGCTGGCCTGGACGCTGAGCTTTTGCATGATGATTAGAGGATCAATTGAAAAGATGAATGCCACTTTTATTGACAGCCATTTTGAGATCTACACAGCCAATTAATCCCATTTTTTGGTGTGAAGTCCAAGGACAAACCCATTTCTTGGTATTTGCTTGGCAAAATTGCTTTACCATTTCCATTGTCCTTTTCTTAAACTGTAAATAAACAAATTCATAGTATTTTCTTGTTTCAGTGTAAAATATTTCTAACATTTCCCTGTTTGAGTTTAATATTGTTTCGTAAATTCATGTTAGACAGTACAAGCTGTACAAACTGTTACCGTTAGTGGCAACAATTGGAGCTAAACCTGCAGGTGTAGAAAGAATATCCTCCAGTAGAGCTACCCTCCTAGCTCTGCTGGCCATTGAGAGGACACTGGTCAAGTCCCTGGAAAAGACGTCTACTTGTTACGATAGGGTCACAGACCATTTTCTTAAAAAAGGAACGAAGGGCAGCATTTACCTATAAATAAATCGACAAATTTTATAATGTAAGCTGACAATGAGCTTTTCCTCTTTGCAAGACCAGCAGTTACATGGTTACACAAGCCATACTGGTCACAGTGTTATTCAAGCTTTAGGGATAGGTGGGGTTAGGGAATGATGTAGCTCCTGTACTCACGTGTACTTCCTTGTAAAGGATCTTGATATAAAGCCGTGCTCATCCTTCCTCTCTTCATGATTACCTATAGAGACATTTTTTTTTATTTTAGAAATTTTGGGACATTTTATGCCTGGTGCTTGAAGACTAGCAGATCCATGATCTTCTCATCTATTCATTTCTTAGAGTAGCAAAGCATGCATGTCTCACCAACCTAGAAGTCCCATTGGTGCATGATCAGAACAACTGGTCCTGTGCTGTGACAACACAGTTTTATGTTTTGACAACAAGATACATGGGTAATTTGTAGGCACACTATGGTCTTCACTGGTCTTTCTGGCATTTCTGACATTTGCAGTCACTGGCATGATGAGGTCAGACTATCTTTAGTGTTTAATACTATAAAGCAGTTTATACTTACAGTGCACATGACATTACTAACACCACATAACAGTGCCTGACATTAATGTTTATGCATCTCCTTTATGCATCTTATTATATGCTTACATAAATTAGGGGAACTTTCAAAATTAAACATCCCATAATGAAATATCCCCTAATTTTTAGAGTTTATGGTGCAGTCACTATTTAAAGTGTAGTTTCCTAAATGTTTGGGATCGGATGAAAGACATAAACCTTAGATAGTACCAATGTGAATGTTAGATTTGTGTGTATGCCCAAAGCTATACACATTATAAATTATTAATATAGTATATATTACATATGTACCCGTTTCCATTTCATAAAAGGTTTCTCATATACATTGGAATTAGAACTTAACTGTTTCTGGAAGACTTCTCAAATTAGCATTTTTGAATTTAAAATTTGAAATTCCCCAGAAGAAGTAATGTATATTAGATTCCTCCATTCCTGACCCCCAAACAATTGTTTTTATGCCTATTCTTGTGTAATTAATAATTAAAAAAACATGAATAAAGCAAAGGAACATAATACAATGCACACAATCAATAAAGACAAAGTAAGTGAAAATGTACTTGAACTGTTTAAATTTCCTCTATAATATTCTACATGGAAACATCATTGTAAACGATTAGATTGTTTCAGACACACCCTGAGGTTTGGTAATACGCATACAGGTTTTACTGATGTCCGAATTGGTTCGAGTTAAAATTCCACAGAATTACCAGCTGCCAATAATGTAAATGCTCGAAAAGTCTATAGTAAATCTGAATCTATTAATGTAAGAAGCTTCATCTGTACCACTGAACCCAACTAATCAAAACAAGGAGGCATCTCTACTAGCTTATCAGTAGTGTTTCGAGTTTTTGTTGAATGCTCTGATAATGGTGTTAGAAAAGTGACATCAGGCTTGTTTAAAGTCTCAGTCATAAAATAATGGGGTTGTGATCATGTGGTCTGAGTAAGGTGTGGGAGTCCAGCTGCTTACTTTTCTTTGTCTTAATCAATTTGGATTAAAAAAAAAAACAAAAAAAATGTTTGTGCTGTTATTCTGTAAACAAAATACAGTACAGTGCAAAAGCATTTCTAAATTTTCAGTTTATAATCTACTTATTCTTTATTTTAATTGGAGTTATCACTGCACAATTACATATTGTAGTCCATCTGTTTCTCTGCCCTACTTTGTTTGTACATTTTACCCTGTTCTGTCAGGACCCCCCACAGATCAGGTTCTGTTCAGGTAGTGAATCATTCTCCTAATCAGACTACAGTCTGTAATTGTAGAATGACAAAGTTCATGGACCACTTAAACTTATATTAGGTATAAACTGGAAAATATAGAATACCTAAGACCGTTGCACAGCACTGTATACTAAGAGTTAAGTGTTATCACTTCCATGCTCTCTCACAGTGAGAGGCGTGCACTGGGAGGTGTTCCAGACTGTTCCAGATTTGGGCGGATCACTTCCTGAGATACAAAGCCTATTCTGTTTACAGCTGCTACACTGTGTCTGTACAAACACATACACCAAAGCTCATTCTTCTGTCAATACTGCTGTAATTTGTGGAAGTCTTTCTAGAGCCTCTCTATACCAAATTCCGTACTTATACAAGTGAAAAATTATTATTAAAAGATTAGCCAAGGGTATTTGACATGCTTGGATAAGAGTGCACCAAGTGTTGCAGGAGCCAAAACTTTGTTAAGGTTAATATTATAATCCTAGAACAGAGCAACACATAAATATAGTGACTTTAGTCAAATTGAGAAATGAATTGTTAGTCAAAACATACAAACTTACCAATGATCTCAACCACACCATCCTTGGTCTTCACTGTGATCTCCTCAGGGGCAAAATGATTGACATCCAGGCTCACTTTCCAACTGTCTTGTGTCTGCTTGATCTCAGACATCCCTGTGCTGAGCTGGCGTGAAAGAGCACGGGCGTAGGCTGGATGGGGCACCACAGATGTAGGCACAGGCGGAGTGTGCAAAAAGGAGGCCATCTCAGCTGGCAGGGAAGGACGGAGGTAGCCGGGCCAGTGGCTGCTCGGGAACACGGGCATCTCCTCTGGTAAGGCTGGCATGCCAAAAGCCTGGTCAAAAAGCCTGCTCCCCTGGTACCAGTCACGGAAAGGGTCCCATGATGGCGTGCGGAGGAAAGTGAAGGGTATGCGCCTCTCGGCCATGGCTGGAAAACAAGCTTTTGTTTGCTGGACACTCAGATCTTCAATTCTCTCAAACCTTTCCAGAAGGTACAATCCCTTTGGAAGTTGCAGGCTTTTATAATGCTCTGGTCACTACCCACTCTTGTCAGAACGCCCCTTTTCCCTCCTCACATGTTCTCAAACTTTCTAGCACTAGTCATGCTCAACTATAAAGCAGATATTTTTAGAAGAGATTCAAACGTCTATTAATGGCACACACAGCAGGAGAATGGAATCCAAGTCAAAGACCCTCTGCAGTGCTGACACCTAGAGGTCTGTAAAACCTCCACATGTCATGTTTGTATTATCACACATAAAAACACACACACACACACACACACACACACACACCCAAGCACCCCCACCCTCCCCTGCATTGCATAA
>JAUZSU010029585.1:0-10465 GCA_034780255.1 Parotocinclus maculicauda | reverse complement strand
ATAACATTACACGTATATAATAGGATTTGTTTCGGTACTTTAGGATTTGGTCCGAATAAGCAGCTGGTCCCATTAACTGGTAGTCCAATTAACCGGATTCGACTGTATTTTCTTACAGCCATATGCAAGAAAACTAATGTGTAACATAATGCATGTTTTAGATTTAAGTTTAAAGTTTTGCATTTTTATTAATTATGTAATGTCATAAGGTTTATATTCTAAACATTAAACACCATTTAAACATGTACCTGTGTATATTACAATGTCTGAATACTGATAATACACAAATGTACACTATTGTGTTTCAGAGGGATGAAATTAATTCCATATATGGCAATGTTGTTTATACTTAAAAACTGTAATGTAAGGTGACATTTTTAAAGCTTTTATTGTCAATGTACAAAAAAATAGGTGTACTTGACAGTGCAAGAGAAGAGCAAAGGACTATAAATATTCAGTTTCCTGAATGTTTTGGAATGACCAAGTCAAAGTCCTGAACTTCATCCAATAAAAATGTTGTTGGCACAGTTCATGTGATGAACTCAACAGCATGTCAGAGTTAAAGCTGTTCTGTATGGAGGAATGGACTAAAACTCCAACAAGCTGGTGTGCAGGATTGATCAACATTTACGAAAAATGTTTAGTTGCAGATACTAAAATATACCTAATATTTTTGCCACTCATAGATATGTAGTAAAATATAGGATAATATTGACATTTTTGTCTAATTTGTTTGACTGGGTTCTTTTAATCTGCTTTTAGGACTAGTCAGATGATGTTTTAGGTCATATTATGTACAAAATTCTGAAGGGTTCACAAACTGTCAAGCATTACTGCACAGGGCAATGCTTCTCATTCACATAAAACTAAACACAATATAGTAGTGCTAGGTACTGAATGCAACATGTACTCTGGTTATGTGCCAGCCTGTCAATGTGTATACGTTTTGTTTATCACGCAAAAATCTTATTGTTCGTGCAAATCTAAATGCAAGAAAGTACAGTCACGAAAATTAGGGGATATTACAAATTGAATATGAAGCAATAAAAAGAAGCATTTGACCATTGGTATTAAACAAGAACATCAGAAAAGCAAATGACAAAGTCAAAGAAATTTGTTTTATAATGCAAATGAGATGCAAAAAATAACTTTTATTTTATTGGTGAAAAGGCACTATATAAAAGGTATGAAAGTGCACAAGCAACAGTGGAAACAGCATTTGGAACATCCCAAAGTGTGATTAGCAGACTGTGGAATCATTAAGAGACTAGACCAGTACAAAAATCAATACAAAAGAAGACCAGGACAGGTCCTTCCGCTACAGCAGCATGGATGGATGGCATCTACTTGAACTTATCAGCAAGAAGGAGCAGGCACAACAATGCAACAGAGAAGCAGAGACAGTTTCTTGCTGCCACTGGATGACGGTTATGCACCCAGATTGTATGAAATTGGTGCCATCGTGTTGGGCGACCAATGGTATGCATTCTATTATATGTTGAACACTGTAAAACCCATAGACGGTGGGTGAGTGATCAACTGTTCTCTTCTCTAATGCGTCACAGTTCAGTTTGCAACCTGACAATCATCGTGTCCTGATCTGGCATGAACCGTGTTCCTCAGTGTTGATGAAATTATGGTTTGGGCTGGCAATAGCATTATTGGTCGTACCAAGCTCCATGTCATCAGAACTGGATCACTGACTGCTGTTAGATACCGAAATGAGGTCCTGCATCCTATAGTCGAACCCTATGCTGGAGCAGTTGAAACAATTTTCTTTTCATGGATGATAATGCAAGGCCCCACGGTGTACATCTCGACAACAACATACTTTAGGAGGCAGGAATTAAACACATGGACTGGCCTTCATGTTCTCCAGATCTGAATCCCTTTGAACATGCTTGGGATGTACTGGGGAGACGTCTGGCAAACAGTCACTGCCAAAACACTTCTTGAGCTGGAAGTTGCCTTGAAGCAGGAGTGGTAGAGGATCTCACAAGAACTGCTGGACAATCTGATCCTGTTCATGCCCCATCCTACTGAACAGTCAACGTGTGGCACTCTCATCCAGTTAAGCATGCTTTTGTTCACCCCCATGAATATGTCACTTGCTACTCAATCATGCATCTCATTCAAGTAATCAAACAATTTTCTTTGACTTTTCATTTGCTTTTCTGGTGATCTTGTTTAATGGGAAAAAAAATCAAATGCTTCTTTATTTAATCACTTTATATTCATATCTAAATATACTCAAATTTTTGTGAGCAGTGTATATAGATTTTACTGTAATTAACATATAGCATACTATCATACTACAAAATATGTCAACACAGTATGCTGCAAATACAAATAAAAAAAGCAAATGAAGCTATATACCAAAATACTGTACCTCAACATCTATTAACCCACTGAAGCAAAGCAATGCATTGTTATATGCTTATCATAGTTATTGTCACGTGGAAGAATCTAGAGTCTAATCTGGAATTGAGTGGTTGCAGGCAGACGTACAGCCTGAACAGAGTACCAGTGTGTCTTAAGGATCATTAAAGTGCCACCCAACATTGATGTTGCAAGCTCTGTCCAGGATTTGAATCCAACCCTAGGAATTAACATTTCTAGCAGTTGTCTCTTACTTCTTTGCCAACTGAACTGCTGACCGACTGAATAACATGTAATAAACACCACTATATGTCTGCAACTGCAAACTACCATACTATGACGTGTTAAATTAGCTTGCTGCCATTAATTCAACACTAAATGGGCAGTGAATCTGCTCAAAACAGTAGACAGTGCAGTATGCCTGTAGATCCCACAAACATACTGAATAGTATGCAACCATATATCCAAAACCTTATCAAAATAACCTAAGAATGAATACAAAGTGACAGCATGATGACCATGGTGAGTACAAGAGAAAATAATAGACAAAGGTTATTACTAAATCAAGAGGATATACAATTATCTACTAAAAACAACATACTATGACTTCAGATATACTAATCTAACAGCACCTCTGTGTGGCAGAGTAAAAAGTGGTCAAGTCAAATCTGTTCTCCTAAGGGACAACGATTTCTACAGGCAATATAGTGCAACCTGTATCACCTCATATAAGGAATGGATAGAGTTAAATAGAGAAATCAATTCAAATTGACAAAAAACAGCTTTTGAAAAAACAAACAAAAAAAAAAGATTTATTTCTCTGAAACATTTACATGCATTGTTGGTCATACGAAATTGTTACAATGATTGCAAACTGCAAAATTGTAATGACTGAAACTGTAAACATTACTAGGTATAGATCGGGTATGCATTTTATCTAACTAATAACAGAATAATTGCAAATATTTACTGTTGATTAATATCTTGTACACTTTACACATACGTTTACGTTACGTTTGACCTAACCATTAGTAGTTTCTTGTTTGACTGAACTGCTGAATTTGAGAATTGTCAACAAACCAATTTAAATAAAGACCTTTGGTATCTGGATGGCACTCAGTCTAGTCAAAATATTTACACAAAGTATCACCTGTGTGACAAGCAAAAGGCATAAAGTTCTGTCGCCTTACCATGCTACAGGTACTAGCATTTATTACTTGTATTTGACATTGAATCAATCAGTCAAACTATTGATATCGAAATTAAAGACAGGCAGGTGTGTTCTGTACGTTCTGGTAATAACACATGCTCAGACTGCTGAATAAACTGTAAATAAGCAGGTAAATAGGACTTTTCAAGTATTTTAAAGCAAGTATCTTTTAAAAATAAAATACAACCTTGTCAGGATTAAAAACAACTAATACTTAGTAGATTAACTTATCATCAGCTAGAGACTTTTACTTTATGACTCTTGCTGAGTTTCCTAAACCAAAACAACTTTAAAAACTAACTGCAAAGACAGCTACAACCCACATAATAGCTTCTTATAAAAAAATCACATGCCCATACTCTTTACCCTTTATCATAAGCTGCTGTAAAGACTGATGCATCATGCATAATCCTATTGTAGTTACATGGCTTATTTGCTATTACACAACCCTCATGCATGAGCATTAAAATAACTTGGTTGCATATATTTGTATATTACGACAATATGAAATGCTATTACGACAATATGAAATAATGTCAATAAAAATGCAGTGCATTAGGAAAAGGTGGTTGCACCTGTAGAACGTTTTGACCTGTACAATTGTCTTGTTCGCTTAATGAAAAGGCTTGCATACAAAGATCCATGTAAATAAACTAAAACTAGCATAACTCTGTAACTCTCTACACAATGTCCTATATGTCAGAGAGGTAGAAAAATATAATTCAAAATGTACAAAACAAATAGAATTTTAAATTTATCAGTATGCTAGCAATTCGTAGCAAATGTAGTATGAAATACAGCACTATAAGTTCAAACAGTGATGCAACTAACAAGAAACATCAACAATATACAATGATATAATTGAATAACCATGCATAATTAAGCAATAAAGTGTAAAACCACATACATTAAACTACTCACCAGCATAAATTATATAATGCTACCTGTTAACCTAAGTAATTATGCACTGAGCTCTTTCTTAATGTTATACAAACATAAAATCTTTGGTCCTGCTAAATGTAGTCTTTAAACAATTAAACATTTAAGTTTAATTTAAAGAAATTGAGTATTTTACTTTGCAGTTGCATTTTTCTGTTCATTGCTTAGCTGTTACGTAACTGTAATTTACTACACTAATCTGCCATAACATTATAATCACCTGTCCAGTACTAGCTCTGAAACATTGAGGCATGGACTCCACAAAATCTCTGTAGTTCTCCTGTGATATCTGGCAAAAATACTGACCAAGACATCAGCAGCAATTTCTTTAAGTCCATTAGTTATGAGATGAGACCGCCATGAATCAGAGTTGTTTGTCCAGGACATATAAAAGATGCTCGATTGCATTGAAATTGAAATTTTTTTCCAGAATGGAAGGGCACATTATACTGCTGAAAGAGGCCACTGCCATTAGTAAATGCTGTTTCAGTGAAGGAGTGTACTAGGTCTGTGACAACATTTAGGTAGTTGATTTGTGTCAACGTACTATCAGCATGAATGCCAGGAGACAAGTTTTCCAATCAGAACATGGCCTAGAACACTGTAAGTGTTATTTACATCACTTATCAGGCATTTAATGTTATAGCTGAGCAGTATATGTAATCCATGGAAATTGAGTTCATATAAACAAACATATCAGTATATGTTTTCTGATCATTTAGGAAGAAACTTGTTGGAAGAAAAAGGTTTTGTGCTGAAATGTTCAGATATGTGTTATATATTATTGCATTTTCAAGATCAAGACTTTTAAGTACACTCACTGACAAAAAAAATAACTCACCAAAAAGGAGTTGTTGGAATTGAATGAAACTTTATATGTGTGAATATCATATGGATATATGTAAGTGATATTATAAAATTAAAATATTAGAAAGAATGGATAAATTTCTCCTTATTGGGTAAAATTGTGAGGCTGTAGAACTATGTTGAGCCAACTCTACCCTAGATACAAGTTTAGATATGCTGGGCATGGAGACATACAAATTCTGTATGGCATCCTGTGGCACATTTGCCCAAAGATCTTGTAGCTGGCCCTGTAGATTGCTGAAGCTGGCATCCCAGCTGGTCCCATAAATGCTTGATTTGAGATTAATCTGGTGACTGGGCAAGTCAAGGATGGTTGACAGTCATTCTAGGAAACCCTTGCTATGTATTGGCAATCATTATCCTGCTGGAAAATGTCAGTTGGAAGCCCTGCTATGAGAGGAAACACCTGGCCACAGGATGTGCTGCACATTACTAGGGGTGACCAACTCTCGTATGCAACTGGTCCCCAGATCATTACACCAGCAGCTGGGGCTCCACAGCAAACGCAGGATTGAAATCTTCCCCACGAGGCCTCCATATTTTGACTCGCCCGTCATTGAATCCCAAACAGATCCTGGATTTGTCACTAAAGATGATATGGTTTCAGTTCATAGCAGTCCAGGTTTCTTGTTCACAACACAACTGCAAACAAATGTGATGGCCATCCTTCTTAACATGCCCACTCTCTCAGTCTGTCATCTGGGCAAAATGTCTTCAAGTGCGTCTTAGAGGTATGACTAGCAGACAACAATCTCTCACCAAGAGGTACACTACCCAAAAGAAGTCACTGAGAGCCTTTTATAGGGCAGTGGGTGAAGAACTTTTATGCCCTCTTGTGGCAAGACTATCAGACCACACCTGTACATATTTACATATCTACCTGAGATATAACTGTACGCCTAGTTTTACAGCAATCCAACATTTCAAAATCGGTGAGTTAGTGACTTTGTCAATGGGTATATGTGTTAAGTTCTATTAAAAGACAAAGGCAACATATTCTTACCATACATTTAATGACCAAAAATATGTGGACACCCATTATTTTTTAGCCAAACTAATTTCCAAATGTGCGTAAAATCAGGCAGTCATGCTATAACCATAGACAAAAACTGTCAGTAGAAAGGAGCTACAGAGAATTGCTTTACCGACCACATGGGAAACTCAGCTTCACATACAATGCAATGAAATGTTTATCCAACTGTCTAAATATTCATTAATATTGATAGAACTCAAGGGATCAAATATCTCACTGCAATATTGCAATGCTTGTTCACTGGAATCCACTTATAGGAATTGGTCAGCAGTCTGAATGTACAGTTTGCTTTAAAGCCCCCAACAGAAAGCTAACAGACACTCACTCAATCCTGTATTTCTATTGTACAAGTCTGTAATAATTCTTTGTAATGCTCATTGGATACTTTTCAAGCTGAATCATTGTGAGCAGGTGTGTTTGGCACTGTTTTTAAACAGTACCCTTTTCTGTGACCTGCGTATGTGCACAGCTTCTATTTGTGACGAGTATTCAACCTTTTAAAAGTGGCAGAACCTCGTAACCATGTGTCAACATAAATTTTGGAATCGAGAACATGACTGACTTCTCAAACTTCAATAACCATCCAAAGGAGAGCATTATAGACTACAATATTAACATGTGATGATGACAAAAACATAAAACGCAGCTCTAAATGCATACATATAAGCGTACATATAAGCGTACCGCCATGACTGACTAGATGTAAAGCACAATATTGAAGAAAGACAGTTTAGTACGCTGCTTACAATGTTCTGAGCTGGGCCTCTTAGTATCAGTACAGGGGATTCTTAATACAAAATCATACAATGTGATATACAACTGTATGCATTCAGCTTTCCATCTTTTTGGGGAAGGCACTTAACTCTTGAGGTTGAAGACAATACTAAAATAGTTTATTGTGGGAGAAACTTGATTGCCCTGCCCAAAGTTCAACACCTTTGAAATTAATTGGAGCATCAACCTCACATAACGTCATAACCAGACCTCACACATGCTGTTGTGGCAGAAGTTAAGCTAATTTGTATTCCAACATCTAGTGGAAAGCTGGACATGGAAATATCTATTGGACGTTTATGATCAAAATATTCAGAAACCAGGTGTCCACAAACTTTTAGCCATTTACTGTATCATTAGCAATGCTTAAAAATCCAAACACCCATGTGACCAACAGTCCAATTTCATATGAATCCTTTACACTAAAGTAAGTAGCAATTACATACTACATGCATAAATCACATGTAGTAACCAGACCAACATGCCGACAAGAGAGTGAACAAACCCAAAATGCCTGGGATATAATAAGGTAAAGACATATACACCCATCTTCATTACCCACTCGCAGAAACATACACACAGAGCAAGCTGCCTCTCTAGAAATACAGGTAGTAGGTCCAGTAGAGAAGATTAATGAAGATGAAAGAGAGTGGGAAGGTCAGCCGGGAGTATTTGTCAATATAGTGTGGGTTTTCCACATGGCAGCAGTTCAGGAAGCACACTATACGACGCAACAGTGACAGGGACTTTGTGCAGCCACTCCGGGGTTGGGAGGAGGGCTTCTTCTCTTTATTGTCACTTGGAGTGGGACTGCTGGTGCTGCCTGCACGTGACAACATCTCCTCCCTCCTGTGTGCCCGCAGAGCTTGGCTGCCAATGGAAGTGATGATACCATTCATTTCGTCCTCACGCTCCAGCATCTCCTGCCCATACTGGTAAGCACAGCGACATATGATAGAGGTCATGAAAGAAAAAGTGAGATGTTTTCAAACGGGAACTACTACTCACTTCAATGACGATGGCGATGAAAATAGTTTTCACTACTGTAATAATGGCAATTTAAATCACAAATAAAATTGTAGAACTTACCATTAGTGCACTGGCAGCATTTGACTGGTGCAAAGTACAAAAGTGAGCAACAGCATATTCTATTAGAGCACCAAAGATAAAACTGAAACAGATTCCCAAATACACATCAATTGCTTTAATGAAGCAGTTAGCGTTGGGCAGAGAAGTGCGTGCACCCATCATCAGAGTTGTCATAGTCAGGACTGTGGTCACACCTTTAGAAAACAAAGATGGATAGAGAAAGTATGAGATTGTTTTCAAAAGGTACACTGCAACTGCAATGCTACAGAAAATAATAATGCAAAAGGATATATACACCCAGAATCCTCTAAAGTAGTAGTGTATTTATTGTCTATGATTATATCTGAATTGTTATTTAAAAAGGTATAAGCTGACATTATTGTCTAAGCTAATAGGGTTAATGTTTTCACTTCATCATTTAGCCAGTTAGAATAAACTAATGTACATGCACACTGACTGCACACATTGTGCTAGTACAGCTACCAAGCTAGCATTCTACCTAAAAACTAAAAACATCATGAGGAAACAGACAAAAGTAAGAAGCACCAGACAAAACACAGACACCACCAGACACCAGATTCACATATTTAATTGCTAGTAGTGGCTCATCCTTGGTGGTGGTTTGGGTTTAAAAAGAAGGATGTTGCTCAGAAGTCAATGTCAGAAATCAGTTCCCATTGAAGAGAGTTAGACAATTAATTTATTTCAAGATTTGCAGCAGCAGCAGTCCACAGCAGGCATGATCCAACCAAGGTAACAGTGCAAAAACACACTCAGTAAAACCATTCCACAAGTGCCTTGCAAAAAAAGCAACATGCAGGTTTTTCATTACACTTAAACTTCCTTCAATGTTATTTTCATTGATGTCATTAGGAAGCAACAATACATTCATTCATTTTATCATACACTTACTCCTTATAAGGGTCACAGGAAAGCTGGTGCCTAGACCGACAGCACAAAACCCAAAGCGTGAACCACACAAAACAGGGAGTAAATCTACTGTTGGGCACATACACTCATACACACACTCACACAACCTGTCTTTGGACTGTGGGAGGAAAGCAGAGTAACCCCCATAGACACAGGAAGGACATGTAGACTTCACTCAGAAAGGACCCAGACCACTTCACCAGGGACTGAACCCAGGTCGGTCTTACTGTGAGGCGACAGTGCTACCCAGCGAGCCACAAAAGCAACCCAAAGCAACAATTAATATCCTATTACCAAGCACAACAAGTAAATGTAAGACTTTTGCTACATATTTTGAAGGATGAAAATTACAGTTATTGACTATTATCTATCTTTTTGTCAACATGGCTCACCCCTACTTTACAGATCACAATTTATCATGTGGGTGGTACAGTGGTACAGTGGTTAGTACAGCTTCCTCACAACTCCGAGATCCCACGTTTAATCCTGACCCTAGGCTAAAACAGTGTGGATTTTCTCTGGGTACTCTGGTCGCCTTCCACATTCCAAAGGCACTTGTAAGGTTAATTCATGTTTCTGTTAGGGTTCGTGCCGTGCCCGTTTCGTTTCTCCGCGGCACGCGATTGGGTTTTGTTTCGTACCGTCACGCCCCCTTTTCATTTCGTGCACCTGTCCCTCGTTTTCCCCTCACAGGTGCACTTTATTTAAGCCCGACGCTTACTATTGTGGGCCCGGTTCATTGAATGTTTGTGGTTGGTTTTGAGTTGTTAGTTATGCTTGCTGTTTGTCGTTTCCGCGTTTATTTTCATATTACGCATCTCCTCGTCTTCCATGCCTTCCACTTTGAGGCTTTGGTGGTTGTTCCTTTTGGGTGGACCGCTCCGGTATCACCACCAGTAAGTCTGGGGTGGTGACCAGCGGTTCACCTTTCCCTGGGACGATCCCAGCCTTCCTGCTGGACTCGCGGCTTCCACGCCGCCTCAGGACGCGCGGCCCCCGTGCCGCTGCTGGACTCACGGCTTCCATGCCGTCCCTGGACTATGTTTTTTATGTTGCAGAACCCCAGCGCTCCGGCACCTTCTCCGGCCCGTCCACTTCAGGCGGACACCAAGGCCGACCTCACCTCTGCGCCTCGTCGGCATTCCCAACATCCACTTCGAGCGTCGGCATCCTTCTGGGTCCACTCCTTCCTGGGACGCCTGGTACCCTGCGCGGCGGCTCAGCACCCGCCGAGAAGCCAGGTT
>JAUZSU010029574.1:0-10466 GCA_034780255.1 Parotocinclus maculicauda | reverse complement strand
GAAACATACGGTTCAGCTACTCACTGAGAGCTACTGGTGTGTTTCTGTGGGCCATGATGTGGACACTTCCATTTCCCCTGGTGTGCACCCAGAGTGAGGAGCCCTGAACTTTCCGTGCTGGCAAGCTCTGCCTGGAATTTGACTGCACAGGGGTCAAGTCATGCCTCGAGACCTCTTGCCTACATTTCCTGTCTCTCCACACACTTGGCATGCCTAGGCTGTTCTCACTTGTATTCTGATTCGAATTTACTGTCATTTCTATGCTTGTACTTTGTAGATGAGTTACATTGAGTTAATTTGTGCCTCTATTTAAGCAATTTATTTCTTCATTATCTTTGTGAATTTTCACCATTCCTGTGTTATTAACTTGCTGTTAGAAACTGATTTTCATTTCTCATCTTCATTTTAACTCCCTGTCTGTCTAAGCTCCCTTTACTAATCTGTTTGATTACCTGCACTCTTTTTTTTGTACTTTGGACATTGTGCTTGGCCTTGCTTGTGTCTGACCCCATCTACCCTGTCTGCTGTGACTACTCTTTTGCAAAAGGACTTTGGGCATTTAAGTCCCTGTTGCAGACACAATTTTATTTATTTATTTATTATATATTTTTTGTATATTTATTTAATTAATACTAAACTGTATAAAGTATGTGTTTTACCATGATATTTCGGTTGAAGCTTAGTTTTTTTCCAAATCTAATAGAATTAGGAACTCTTTTGTTTTATCCAAACTATATGTTTTTTGTGTTTAGCGTGTGCACATCAATGCCAGGCTCCTTGGGTTAGGCAATTAGTTCTGTCCCCAAAATGCAACTTCCTCCTCAGCTGAAGCTGACAGGCACAGTGAGGCGGTGTGTTTAGTGCTTCCTGTTTTTCGCTCTGCTGAGGGACAATGGACGCAGGGGATGCAGGAATGCAGAGGCAGGAAGCACATCCCTCAATGTGCAGAGCTGAACAGATTTGTGATCTTTAACTTGTAAAAAGCAGGACAGCAGACTTCACTGAAGCTACCTGGTTTAAGAAAGTTAAAAAACAAGCCAAACCGAGATCGGTTGCCTTCTATAGAACTTCACTAAATACAAAAATCCTGAGTGAAATACTCTCTGCTTTGTTATAAGTTTACCAGATTTGACCCATAATTAAGATTTTATTTTTCAAAAGGCAGATGTAACTGGCTGCTTTTAATATAAAAATAATTTACACTCAGGTATATTATAGTTAATCAAAACAAAGTGCAGTTAACTAAAATAAAGCAATATATTAATATATAAATTAAACTACAACTACAATAAATGACAAAGTTAAATATTGAATTCATTTGTTTTTAATTGTTCGGAGCCTACTTAAATATCCAATAATGTTTTACTTTTATCCAAATTATTTACATTACCGGCAATTTAAAGTATTCTATATGTGTTTTGTGACATTTAACAACTAACAGGTTGAAGTGGACTATTATATTTTTTACAAGGGCAACCACAATAAAAAAGAAAACCTTTTGCCAGGTGCTTATTAGTGTGGTTACGACAACCTTTTTATAGGATGCACAGAAAGCATGCATTATATTCTTAATGGAAATCGAATATGACATGATCATTAAGCACAGCTTGCTAAGTACAGTAATTTGTACAATTGTTAGGAATCAGTGTTAACATTAATGCCTAATTTGGTTTTGAGCAGAATTAAAAGGGACAAAATGTGTAAAAGAGCTGAGAATTAGCCTAGAAAGAAGGTAAGTTGACAGAGGAAGGATATTCACAATAATAAATTGCTACTGATACTGGATCAGTGAAGGATAAAGATATTCCTAAGTACAAAAGCCTATACAGGACAGGAAGAACTTTGTTTAGGAGAACCAATTCTGACAAACACTGCAGAAGGAGTAAATAATTTAAAAATGTTTAGCAAAGCTAGATGAGTTTCCATAAAATACTGATAAGCCACTGACCATTTCTGGATCATGACAAATGAAGTATTTACGGAAATTTCATTTGAAATACTGCTTTGTTAAAAATATCATGGAAATATCAAGAGATCATGATGAAACACATTTCGTGAAACAATGTGATCAAAGAAGGTGTGTTATATGACTGGAAAAAAGCTCATGGAAACAAACGGCTCTGATCTGTACTTCTTGTTGTGTTTACATCCTGTCCATGCATTTTGATAAACTTCACCAGCCATCATAGATTCAGAGCTTCACATACATGTACAGGGATGGAACGTTGTGTCAATATATAAAGAAAGTCCATACTGCTCCAGTTTTTTTTTAATTCACATGGCTTGAACCAAAATATTTCCAATTGCACCTTTAACATACATAATGATATTAGGTCTAAAGTGTTGATTAATCTACTTCAAGAACATACAGTAACATTTCAACATTTCATTTCATATGCTCTGGAAAATGAAGGGACCACTCAACATGTTAACATGTATCTGATGAATTCCAACATCTCATTCTCATTCTACTTAATGAAGTACTGATTAGGTGATCATCTAAACCAAATATCATTTACCCATAAAGTCACATGAAAGCTGTGATTATATAATGAAATATTTCCCAAGACAAATGTTACTATTGTTTTGTTAGAAATTAATATAAACTTGTCCTTTATGTATTATTAATCATGGTCTTACAGCACTGTGTATTCTTTGTTATTGTGACCAGTTGTCATTTACAGTAAATATATGCAATTAAATATTTTTTATTTGGAATTTGTAAAAAGTTTATAGTACAGGACAAAAATGTTCTATCCATCCATTATCTTCCGCTTCATCCACACGGGGTCACGGGCCAGCCAGTGCCCACCCAGCAACTCCGGGCGCAAGGGCAGGAACAACCCTAAACGGGGCACCAATCTATCGCAGGGCACACACACACACACAGCCATGCACACACTCACACACTGAGCCACTTTAGAAACACCTGTTAACCTAACATGCATGTCTTTGGACTGTGAGAGGAAACCGGAGTACCCAGAGTGAACCCACACAGACACAGGGAAGGACATGCAGACTTAACACAGAAAGGACCCAGACCTCTCCACCTTGAGATTTAATCTGGGACCTCCTTACTGTAAAGCAACCACAAAAATGTTCCATTTCACTCAAACACATACAGTACCTACAAACATGGTAAAACCAGGGAAACTGGTAATTTTATAGTTCTCTCTTTTTTTCCAGAGCTTTGTGCAAGGTGCTACTAATAAACATAGCTAATTAAGTGAATGAGATATTATACAAAATAATAAAAAATAATGCAGTTTCCAGGAATTAATGCTGTAATTGAATATATTACTCCTTTAAAATATTGTGTGTATGCTGGACAGTGATTGAGTGTATAAATGAAAGGTAAATAAGTGACTAAAGTGATTGTGTGTGTGTGTGTGTGTGTGTGTGTGTGTGTGTGTATTAGACCCCACTTTGTGGACAGCAGATCATGTCCGTCAGTGGTTGGAGTGGGCTGTAAGGGAGTATGGACTGCTGGAGGTGGATGTTTCACTCTTTCACAACATTGATGGCAAGGAGCTGTGCAAAATGACTAAAGAGGACTTTCAACGACTAACGCCCAGCTACAATGCCGACATCCTGCTGTCACACCTAAACTACCTACGGGAGAGTGAGTCACAGACACACACACACACACACACACACACACACACACACACACACACACACACACACACACACACATAAAGTGAGAGAGAGAGAGAGAGAGAGAGACAGAGAGAATAATGATCCAAAACGTTACTCCAAATGCACACAGAAATCAATCAATGATCATGTATGAATGACATGGCCATAATCTAAACCCTAAGTGAAATATATATACTATATAATATATACTGAAGATATAGTCATAGTCTTTTTTTTGTTGTAAATTATTCCTTCTCTCCATGTCCATGAGGTGCATTTGATACGAAATATGTCCAGTACTATATTTTTAATACTAGTATAGGCAACCATATACAGATCCACCTACAACTGATGCAAACATTCTAAGCAATTGTTGATCTTGTTCAAAAGCTCAACCGTGCCAGCTTTGCTGAACTAATCACTGGACATTCTGGTCACTAGTCCAGTACTTTAACCCCTGTACCACCACAATCCAGTAAAAAGGTCTAGTGAAATCTAAGGATATGTTAGATCTTGGCCTTTTGGTGTTTTAAGTGAATATAATTTTTTTTATTTTAGATTCATATGTTAGCCAGTGACCTGTTTCTACTACAATCGTGGCCTGCAGTTTTTAAAACAGGGGAAACAAATATATCCCATATAACCACTTCAGTAATACGTTACTTATGTCCCTCCAAAGGAGCTCTAGTTAGTGCCACTGCCTAAAACAAGTCTTTTTACATAATGGCACCTTATTTTATATTTTACACCTGTGAATATTGTAAATGGTAAGTGGTAAGAATGTAAAATGGTTAAGACTTTATGGACATTTGAGAAGTCAGTCATCATGTTGGTTCCCAATTTACTGACAGCTGGTTACTAGGTTCTACAAGTCATCCCAAGGGAAGCAATGTGTAAAGGTGGGATAAATAAAAGGAGCATATTCCAATGAATGCATACTCAGTTCCCTGCCAGTGAAGCCCATGCATCTGGGGGTGTCTCAAATTGACATGTTAAAAGACGTTTCAGAACTTAGTATTAATCTGTTTAACATATGTTCAGACCACAGACAGTGGGTGAGTGTCTATTAGCTCTGTGTTAGAGGCTTCAAATCAGATTTTGCATGCAGGCTGCACTTTTCACAAGGAGGAGTTTGAGTTTAAATTGTATAGGAGTTGAAAAAGCATTGCACTGCAGTGAAATATTTGATAATTTGATACAGTAATTGTGATTCACTAAAAGTAGAGACAATTTGATAAACGTTTCACCTGTGGTCTGCTGGAATATGTCTGGCAGTTTTAGTACCAGCTTGTCAACTTGCTGTGTAAGTAAGTGCTGGTAATCTTATAAATTGCTAATAAACTAGCTTGCAAGGTTCTAAGGACCTGTAAACCTATGACTTTCAAAATGACCCTTATTTAAACTGAAATATTTCTGAAATGCCATTTTTTTCTGGAAGAAAACTGTAACTTTAACATTGTGACAAAAAATCTGAATCAAATGCCAATTTAATTCAAAACTGTCAATTACAGGAGTTTATTTTGAATATTTTAGTTTGACTTTGAGGGAGTTAAGTTATACTCTCACACTAACTGAATTTGTTTAAAGAGAGAATGCTGCATGTTCTTAACTTTGGCTAATGAATGAATGTTTCATTTGGCAGTTGCAGGCTTGATCAGTATGATGCATGTGCCGTGCCTATGCTAAATGCTCTTTTTTTATTTTCCTCTCTGTTTCTGATGCTCTCCATCTGTCTCACCCTGTCCTTCTCTTTCCTTTTGTCTGCTTCTTTCTGTCTCTTTCTCACTGTCTTGCTCTCTCCTGTCCTCAGCACACCATAAAATGTTTTGAGCTATTTTTTATATGTAAGTATATAAATATATATTAAAATATATTTCACGTTTCACCACGCCCCTCTTTCAAAAGAATGTTTTCTTCCTCAGCTCCACTTCCCCACTTGACTTCAGACGATGTTGACAAAGCCTTGCAAAACTCGCCACGGTTAATGCATGCCCGTAACACAGGTAAGGAGGCTTCTGCATCCCTCTGCAACTGGACAGATGATCTGTGCATCTCAGTCTAAGCATTTCTTAGTTGACCGAACCTCAATACAATGCAGAGAGTTCTTGGCCACCAGGTGGCATAACCTAGCGACTATGGGTCTGATCAAATGCATTTCATGTTTTTTTATGAATGGAGCGGAAGAGCACTTTGTGGACAGTAAATATATATGTGAAAGTTACAGATTACAGTTTATCCTTAATGCAGAGGATTTCCTCTGGTGGCCAAAAACATAACCAGGAATATTTAATATGATAAATAAGATAGATTTATTATACATGCTGCTTAAATCCTCTAACTGACTTTGGGTATTTCATATGCTATGCTCCAGAAACCACAATGGTGGCACACCAAATATGTGTATGTGTATGCGTATACATTGGTACTTAAAAGTTTGTGAGCCCGTTTTTTGGGTTTGTCTATAGTTTTTTGTTTGCCTAAATATAACATAAAATAGAAATAAATACTAAAAGCAAAATTACATAAAAGTAGGTAAATGTAAAAGTAGAGAAAGAGAACCCAGCTGAACTAATGGGACAAACATTTTAGACCATATAGGTCTTTTTTGAGATGTTAGTCCTCTGGGTTGTTGGTGAGTTTCCTCACATTGGTCTTGAATTTGGTCAATTTGGTGGATTCCAAACTGTTTAGAGATGGTTTTGTAATAATTTCCTACCTGACAAGCACAAAAAATATTTTTCTGAAGCCATCAGAACTTGTTTGTGCCATGATTCACTTCCACAAATGTGTTGTGATAAGATTATGATGGATCACTGAAACCTGATGTCATCGCCTTGGCTAAAAACACCCGACTCTAATGTTACCTTCAAATGAAATGTGAAGCTTGAGAGTTCACATACTTTTGATACCCATGTATATGTGTGGTTGTGTTTGGTTATTTTTCAATAAATAAATGACCAAGTATATTTTTCTTTTATTTGTTTAACTACATTTATTTATATACTTTTAGGACTTTAATGAACACTTGGAAATGTTTTAAGTCATGTTCTTGTGGAAATATAGAAACTTATACATGGATCACAAACCTCCAAGCACAACTTTAGCTACAAGATCATAGCTTTGCCTGCTAGCTGGGATCCAGTTCACTTTTCAACATAAAGTGTGTTGAATACAATTATAATACAAAGCACTAAATTAGCAAGCTTGAAAGCAGTGTCAGTATCAGCGGTACTTGCAACATGCCAGATATTATAAGTACATGAATACAAGTCTTAAAAGCATTGCTATATACATATTACATTCTGATTTGAAATGCCTATCCATGGACAAAGCACTTAATAAACACCTTAGAGCATGCTTTACATCATTTAAATATAATATTTATGTTTAGGAGGTGCAAGCTTTATCTTCCCCAATACCCCTGTCTACCCACATGACACTGCCAGAGCCCCTCCAAGACCAGGTCAGTCCCGTTTTTACTTCTTTATCCGTTTAATTTTACTGAATGTACATCTGTTGTATTGTGTACAGTTTTCAGCTATAACCTGTCCATCAATACAAAAACTACAATATATTTTTGTTGTATTGGATCATTCTCAGCACAGATGCTGGCTCAGCCACACAGACGGTGGAATTATGTATGGGTTTGTGGCACAGGCACGATCACTGTTAAAGTCACTACTGGCGTAGAAAAAAAGTTAACCTTGCAGTGTCCATTGTTACACTAAAGCTTTGCTTTAAGGCTGTCTAAACTTTTTCATTACAAAACATTAGTGCTGTCGAAAAATTAAAATGTTACTACCATCATACACACGTTTGCAATTTAATTGTCCATTAAGTGTTAATTAAATAATATTGACAGTCCAGCAAAATACTTAATAAAGACAAAAAGGCATTCAAGTATTAATTCAACTAAAAACAAAAAACCCTGAAGTGTGATAATTGAAACTGAGCTTTAATTTGCATCTTCTTTCGTTCGGTTCCATTGATTCTTCACATACAGTAAAGCTGTATGTCAGATGAAAAAAAAGAGAACTGTCTGTAGACGTCTGAAAAATAATGGTCACAGATCACAGAGACAATTCCTAGAACTGGCAGCTTAGATAAAATGAGGATAAGCGCTATGAAAGGCATTGTGAAAACAAAAAATCCTGCCACAACCATTGATTTAGCATTTCTCCAGTACACCTTTATGTTACAGGTAAAGATCACTTCTCATTAATGGTCACTGTTCAGTAAATCTTGTGATGTCTCTCCTATGATTTTTTAAAAGGCATCTAAAGGCCATGAGGAAAAAATTAACAATATGATACAATCTTATAATCCAAAGAATTGTCGGGAAAGGTTCTTGCTCAAAGACTCAAAAGGAGCAGCTTGGCAGAGGTGGGATTTGAACCCTGGACCTTCTTAACCACTAAGCCATCACAGTACCACTCTTACAGAAGATATTATTAACAGCAGCTGTAAATGCATTAGCATTAGTATTTGCATTAGTACCTTATATATGTATTAATTAAGTTATTATCAGAATTGTGCCATATAACCTGAAGTCATTAGGAATGATCATTAGTAGTGACTGTATGACCCACTGTATGACTGTGAGATTGCAGTAGCCTAGCGGTTAAGGTACTGGACTTTGGACCTAATTCAAATTTCAGTTCAAATCTCACCTCTGCCACAGTTGGGTCCTTAAGCAAGGCCCTTAACCCACCATTGCTTGAATTGTAAGTGTATAAGTTGTAAATCGCTCTGGATAATTGTGTCTACTTAATACTGTAAATGTATGACAGTCATCAATCAATCAAGTCCTGAATATGCCTGTATGCAATATAGACAAAAGTTTGTGGGCACAAATTACATTCAAAACAGGTATTAGTATGAAGCATGGATTAGATTCAAGAACATAACTGTGATCAGCTTCTGATGTTAGACAATAAGCCCTGGCTCACTTTTGGCTGTCCGGTGCATTTTCAAGGTGTCTGATGAGTTGTTCAGCCAAAGGTTGCACACCAATTCTCTGTGGTCCTTGTTTATAACAGCAGGGCAGAAAGTTAATGAACTAACTTGTTGAAATCAAAAACCAATAAATGTGTTATATTGAGACTCACAGGAGCTCACATATAATGTATCTGTTAATTCATTTTGTTCCACTGACTAAACCTTGTGACACATTAAAGTTTTCGTATTTTGAAGAAATTATTGTATAAAAAGCTTACAAAACGAGTGTATACAGTGGAAAGTGTAAACAGCATTTAAATATCCCCACAACCCCAGGCACAACTGTAGCAGTACAACCACTGGGTCACTGGTGTTCTGAGAATGGTGCAGCACACAAAAATATGCTGTTTTTGTTTTTTTGGTGGATCCTTTATAGTGAAAGCTGTCTGTGCAAAGCCACAGTTACACTGCCAGCAAACGTATACATACACCTGTGATAGCTGTACGTCGTACAATGCCCATTAAGTGTAGCTATGCACAAACTGAGTGTGAAGGAATATTACGAGTGCCTTTTCCATTGTAAATATCCAGTCATAAGTAGCGCCGTTGTGTTTTCTTTCGTTGTGAAGTATGGCACTCCACTACGCCTTAGTTTAACCACTGAGGTCAACCACAGCAATGAAACCAGCCCTCAGGCTACACACACACAGACACACGCACACACACACTTATACATCTACAATCATGCATCACACACGCCCTCTAATGGGTATAGGGATAACTACATGTAGTTCTATTGAATTTCTTCGTAAACAGATATGGCTTACGAAGCAGCCAGAAGATCTGCATGGCCAACCCAGTCAGCTTCAGCCAGTAAAGGTAATCCGGTTTCCCACTTAATTTGTATAGGTGTTTAATATTTAACTCTAAGTAACATAGTTAACTTGTTTGATTCTATGTACAAGTCTCACAGTCCTCAACCGCCATTGTTACAAAAACAGAAGACCAAAGACCACAGCTTGGTGAGAACTAATATTGAAATATGCAGCATGAATTAATGCAGCCATAAACAGTTTATTGTATTGTATAGTTTATGCATTGCAATGTGATTTAATTCACAAAAAATATATGTCTATAAATATTACATGACAAGTATAAATATGAAATGCTAACTTTAACCCATACCCATAACCCATAACTTTAATGTT
Organism: Parotocinclus maculicauda; assembly: GCA_034780255.1. Classification (NCBI taxonomy): domain Eukaryota; kingdom Metazoa; phylum Chordata; class Actinopteri; order Siluriformes; family Loricariidae; genus Parotocinclus; species Parotocinclus maculicauda. The sequence goes on along the minus strand of JAUZSU010029574.1, from coordinate 681 downwards.
CTACATTTTAGATCCATACCAGGTGCTGGGACCCACGAGCAGCAGGCTGGCAAACCCAGGTAATGTGTAATAAAGTCACTGAGGTTTATATTAGTGTAGTGTTTTTGCATGTGCAGGTTTGGGTGAGTGTCTGTTAATTATAAGCATGACTTGCAGTGGTTCTTGAAAATATGTAAACCATTTCTGAATGTGAATGTGCCATAAAATAAAGAGAAGATAAAGAGAACCCAGTTTAAAAAATAAACCAAAATGATTCTTAGTAATTTATTTATTGAGTAAAATATACGAGAACCGCTAGGATCAACAGTTACTTTGAAATTGAAATTAGAATCAGGTGTCTACAGTTCATGGGATATCAATCAGTTGTGAGTGGCTGTCCTGTTTTATTGAAACAACATGGATGAGTTAAGTCACCATTTGGCTTGCTCATTAGGGACAATAGATTCTAATTTGTGGCAATGTTTATTTAACAATGTAAAGCTGCTTTGTGACATTGTCTATTGTAAAACATGCTATCCAAATAAAATTGAATTGAATTGAATTGATGTCTGATCTTCAAACAGGTTTGTGGAGGAGGATAATGGTATAAGAAAGTATATTTCTGTGTGCCTCAGAAAAAGAACTGTTGATGCTCATTAGACTGGAAATGATCACGAAACCATTTCTACAGAGTTTGTACTC
>JAUZSU010029573.1:0-22073 GCA_034780255.1 Parotocinclus maculicauda | reverse complement strand
ACCGAGCTTACAGCACCAAAATATCCTACACATTGTGTAGCTACAACAGCTATTTACTGTAAATCATCATATTTTATAATTTAGAACATTCCTTTATTGTTAGAATTCAGATTTATAATATATTTTTATAAATTTTGTGATTATTTTAATGTAAAAGTTCAGCAAAAAACCGGATTACAGCGAAAATCCGCTAAATATTTACACTGTATATGTAAACTATATCCTGTAAAACGACCTTGGGTTCTATGAAAGATGCTATAGAAGTGTAACATATTATTATTATTATTATTATTATGCAAACAGTATACTCCGATCCACTAACCAGACTAAAACAATTCTTTAAAAGGTGCTGGATTTATCCCAGTATTCAGATTTTCCATAGTATGCATACCAGTTATCCGATCATAATAAGTTTTCTCAGTCTGTTCATGCTTACTGACAAACCTAGACGGTTGCCAGGTTTGCAAATTCTAAAGACTTGTCTCTTATTTGTGCTCTCTTCCTATAAATTGTAGCATTCTGTGGGATCTGGCAACCCCGACATTGAAGACGCCACAGAATTAAAGGCAGTGAAACAGTATACGCTGTGAAAATGAAGCATTACTTTATTTACAATCAGATTTCGAAAGTTTACGTCACATCTTTCTCTTAGGTTATTGATTAGTTGCAAAGTAGAAATTGAATTATTGTCTGAGTCACGTTAAACCTGGTGGATTCCCATTATCTGATTACTTAGGCATGCAAACCCTGGGATGGTATGGTGGGTAGCATCGCTGCCTCATGGCAAGAAGGTCCTGTGGAGTCTGCATGTCCTCCCTGTGTCTGCGTGGGTTTACTCCGGGTACTCCGGTTTCCTCCCACAGTCCAAAGATATGTGTGTTAGGTTAATTGGCACTGACTTGTGTGTGTGTGTGTATATATATATATATATGTTATTATGTTATTATGTTATTAGTCTTAAGATGAACTTGTGTATGGATATAATCATGTGTGTGTCGCTGAATGGCCATTGATGTCGATAGGGACTTTAAAGAAGCCAAAATAAACAAACAAACGAGTATTTTGTTACCAGATTATTAGAATTGTTACTTTAATAAATCTGTTGTGTGCTTTTGCCAGTAATCAAGCAGTACGTATTAATGCCTATAGATGGTAGCCTATTGCTGTTAGATCTGGATATTAATACCAGACGTGTAACAAACCCAGGACCATCATTTCAACCCTTCAAACCAGCTAAATAAAAAAACAACACGATTTTAAATGCAAGCCGTGTTTCCATCCTGTATCTATTTCAAAAGCAATCAAAACAAGCATAACGTCCAGTAAAGGATAGATATTGCAGATCACATCAAACTCAAATAATACAAAACCGAACTGGTTCTGACCCAGTTAAAGGCATGCACACACACAAAGCAAACACTGGTTCATTCTTATTCGCGTGCCATGTATTCAAATCTCAGTCATGCATTCAGACAATAGCCGGGCTCTGGTACCTCGGGACGCAGCTCGGAGAGGATCGGTCGATCTCCCACGTCGCAAAAAGGTTCATAGGAACAGGAACATGTCCAGATCCCGAACCTACAGCTCCGGCCATGATCCCCGGAGCAGCCAGCCCGACCGCGGGGAGACCACCGACCCCGACACCCACACCTCCCGTGCCTGGATTCATGAAGGCGGCCCGGACCCCTCCTCTCTCTATGGCCGCCGCCATCATCTCCTCTCCGGGCTTAGGCTCTCTCACCCTCTCACCGGCCTGTGTGTGTGTGTGAGCGTGTGTCTCCCAGTGATCACTCTCCCCCTCAAGCACGCTCTTTAACCCCGTGCTTAAGGATCATCTCGAACAGTGATCCACACGCTCGCACCCGTACACACTGATTATCTTCCACAACCCTCAGAGGCGGAGCTTCATCCAACCCAAACATGTGCAACCGTTACAAATATGAACGCTAAGGGGCGCTGCACGGGTCCCGGAGGGCAGCCTGGATGCTGCACGAGTCCATACAACAAAACACACGAGGGAAAATCAAGAACACGCCACGCAAAGACACGGTACCAAACACAAACACAAAAAGACCCGCACTCAACGCAGTGAGTGCAGGGCTTAAATAAAGTGCACCAGAAACGATAACAAACGAGGACAAATAAGGAACAGGTGCACACACTAACGAGGGGGCGTGACCACCGATCGCCGCGCAGAGGGAAACACATACCACCGCCACGTGGGGAAAACGCAAAAGGTAAACAAACAAGACATAAACCCCACGTGGCGGCCGCGGCGAATCGGACACAGAACGCGAATCCTAACAGTCATTAAACGGCATATGAGCGTAAATCAATCGCGAGTCCCCCGTCCCGGTGTTCGGATATCAGTTGCAATATCTTATAACACTGACTAAAGTGACAAATATGAAATACAGTCCAATTAAACGTGTTTATTGTCATTACACACACTGCACTGGTCAGCTGAAATTATTAAGGACAAAAACTCTCTCTCGCACATACACAAACAGATTTCAGATTCTGATTATTAGGGGCAACTACATTATACGGGTTTATTATGAGGGACCATTAATCTTTGTGCACTGATGCAAAACTCATTTGCTTTATTATTAAACTGTCTTTTTAGTTTACTCTCTAAACAGTCTAATCTACAGACAACAAGAAAAATCTCAGGATTAATTTCCTACTAAGAATATGATGTCTCAGATTCTAAAAATGATTAACAAAGAAAAAAAGCAGGTTTGTTTAAAAACAGAGAGCTCCACAAGGTTCAGACATCAGTCAAATGGATATGCACAACACTCTACTAATGCTAGGTAGCTCCTCCCTTTGCTGTGTAAGACTCAATCCAGACTCTCATCATGGCACAGTCAAAGTCCCCGAGATCACGCTGTCCCCATACTGAGAGTTCACATGAACATTGCCTGAAGCTGCTGGTCTGAGGTTTTGTGTGCTGAACTCCCTCCACACAACTAACTGGTAAGATAATTGCATAAGTAGGCATACAGGTGTTCCTAAAAAAAGTGCTCAGTAAGTGTGTAAACTTCATTCCAGGCATTTGCAATGCATTTTGCGGGGAGTCCCAATTGTGACAGATGCGCTTGTTTAAGGTTATTACGCTAAAGCTTCATTACGGTCAATCAAATTACTTTAATTTGTTTTATTAGTTTTCCCTCAGGCTAGGTAGTGAAAAAAAGGTGGAGCATATATAATTGATGACAAAAATAAACTCACCAAGAAGGAGCTGTTGGAATCTAATTAAACTTTGTGTGTGAATGTAATGATGATTAATAGGGGACAAAAACTGTACAATAAACAGTAGGATCTAGTTACCCTGTTTGGCTGCCTCTAGCCAGGATACAAGATGAGATAGGGCAGGGCATTGGTGGCAAACAGGTTTTGCATGTTATCCTGCAGTACATTTGCCCACAGTTGCAGCTGGGCCTGTAGATCCTATACCCGAAGCTGACGTCCCAGCTCACTCAAATGTCTTGGAGTGCCTTCTAGAGGCCACTATAGCAAATGATCTCACATCAAGATGATCAGAAAAACAGCCTCTGAGAGCCTTTTTATAGGGCAGTGTATTAGGTTCTTGTTAAGTAAGACCCAGTGTCTAAACATCCTGTAACCTTTACAGATCTGCAATTCGAAATTTCCATCTGGGTGCATTGTTTTATGTGTTTATTGTTTACAGGCATCATCACAAGAGCCTCATAAAGTTCCAGTACCACAACAAAGCCTTTTACTCTGGAGCACTTTATTAATGGTAATGTCGCTTTATGTCAGATGCAATATAGTCCTCTGAACACCACCCCAATTCAGTATCCCTTGCAAACAACCATAAATAAAATGTTCTCCCACCACGACTGCTCTCAGGACCAAAGTGAAACCAATGGCACCATGCGGGAATCCCATCTACACTCTGTCTAGGTATTGCTGCAATATTTCAGAGCTTAATCTGAAAGGAACAATTGAATCCGCCCTGCAGAGGGTGACTGCGATAAGCCTTTAGCTATTTTAAAGGGGACACACTGCAGAGAGGAGCAGTCGAAGCTGTAGGCTTCTAGATATTAGCGGACCGGCATAGGCAATATTTCACCAGCCAGTCATCGCTAATCCCGAGAGAAACTGCAAACTCGGTGAATGGCGAAGAGTTAGGAAAATGGAGAGTGGGTTTGGGGGATGAGAAAACTTTGTTTCCTTCACTTCTGAGCAGCTTCACTGCAAATGTTATAAGTGGGATTAAAAATTTGCTACGACAGTAATGCTGCATCTTTTTTACTTGACGGCTAGCTAGATTAAAGACTCTGCACACTTCAACTGCTTTTTCCTTTTCAAAAGGCATTCTTCCCAGCAGAAAAGGCTAGTGCCTAATGCAAAGAAGTATACTAAGTATATTTTCAGCCATTATTCATTGGTGCTCAAGTATTAAGTATTGTGTGGTCGCTCATAAGGGAGGGTTTTAATTTAGGCTGAATAGAGGTGACAAAATTTCACTTCAGTACAAAAATAGTCAATATACCATCACTGTATTAGATACATCTGTTTAATTGCTTGTTAACTAAATTGTCTCATAAGTAAATTAAACTGAAGCAACTTAAGGCCATGGTCAAGACGAGATGCTGACGTTCAAACAGAGCATCAGAATGGGGAAGAAAGCTAATCTAAATGACTTTTAACATGGCATGGTTGTTGGTGATAGTTAAATGGGAAAAAAATCCTTGTTGATCGGTCAGAGAAGAACAGACTGGGAAAGGCAACAATAACTCAAATAACCACTCCTGAGGTATGCAGAAGATCACAAAACCTTGAAGCAGATGCGCTACAGTAACAGCAGACCCCACCTAGTACCACCTTTGTCAGCTAAGAACAGATAACTGTGTCTACAATTCTCACTATTTCACCAAAATTGGACAACAGAAGACAAAAAAACATTAGCTGGCCGGATAAGTCTCAGTTTCTGTACTTGAATATGACAATGAGTTTCCTGTACTCAAATAGCTCTACAGTCTCCAGATCTCCGACAGAGCACCTTGGAGGTGCGGGAGATTTGCATCGTTGCAGTGCATCAGCAGTGCTGCTGGAGTTATTAAACACTGTGTTCACTTCTATGAGACACATCTTCCTTATTTCTCCCCCTTGTAGATGTGAAGTCAGAGAGAAGCAGCTCATCGTTTGTGTTAGACATCCAGTGCTCACAGGATGATGCATACAGGATGCTGGTGACATTTTGGTAGTTGGACTATTTCCAGTCCAGAACTGACACCAAGGAGGTTTGAAACTCCAGCAGCACTGCTGTCTCTGTTCCACTTAAACCAGTCGACCACACTAACACACCACCTTCATATCAGCGTCACTGCAGTCTTAAGAACTATAAATTACCTAAACAGTACCTGATCTGTGCTGGTCTTGTGGGGGTCCTGTTTATTAGAGAATAGCGTAAAGGGGACTCTAAATATACCGCCTAAAAAATTCGGGGTTACTTTAAAATGAAATATCCCCTCATTTTTGTGAGCAGTGTATACACACCACTAAATCACTGTATATAATGAAAGTGTATGGTATTGGTAGAGGCAAGACTGCCACTGGGGCTGTGGTGCCGCAGTGGTTAGGGTTCGGACCTGGTCATTCTATCATTGGACCTGGACCTTCTATCATTTGGTCATTATAGCAGTGAATTGCATTTGTGCCTGTGGGAAAATGGAGCCCAAAATAAAGGAAAGGGCTCAAACAGCATGAGCAAATCAATTGCAGCCTTTCACAACGTGTTAAATGAAACGGCAGTTCCAGATGTCTGTTGTTCTGGCCAACTGCACATTTTTGGCAAATTCGAGGAACATAAGATAATGCTGATTACAGTAATGCCCCCAACGTAACCATATTCCATATGGGGGTTATCGAAAATGCACTCCAATCTTCCATTTATGGCCAATTCAGTCTGAAATTGCAGCTCCGCTACCCTCGGTTTTAAATGAACGATTCCAAATCAATTTCGTAGCAATGATGTGATGATGATAACTCGCAGGGTGAAAAAGGTTTGGCTATTTATTTCAAGTGCTGCTCGTCTAGCAACCCCATTTCTGTAATGGTTCCACAGCAGACTGATGATGTCGTTATAAACTGACAATGTGTTTAGAAAAAGTTTGGGAACTGTTTGGAATTACACAGAAGTCTGAATTAAAGCAGCAAGATTTCTTTGTTACAAAGTGAATATGCAGCACCGTCTAATCAGGAGGTAAATAAATCTAAAACGAGATTATCCTGAGCTGATGACAGTATCCCTGTACTTTTTAAAAGATGACTAGTCTGGCTTGTCCTCCAAGCTTTGGGGGGCAAATATTATTATACGTTATCATGACACACCATCAGAACATTAAGCCCAGATAAATGATCCTGCTTCTTGGCTACAAATATTTGGTTTTCAAATAAAGAGGACCTTTAATGCAGTAGGATCTCACAGGGCAGACAGGTTGGTAGGAAGTTGGATGGGGGTGTATCTGTAGGGTCTGTGGGGTAAGTAAGTGATAGGTTTGTTTTCACGACAGGAGCGAGATAACATATGTACTAGTCATACCATCTACACAAGGGTGCCCCCAATAAAGAATTCTAAAAACATTTATCACAAACCAATTTTCTAGTCTAGTTTTCAGTTTTTACTACATCTGGTGAGTCCGGGCCGCATCATCACATGCTACATATGTAAACAAATGAGCTAAAAGTCAAATAAATCAATCATCATGCATTTTGTGTATTAATATGTCGTGTCTGGGCAAAGCCCCGAAGCCCTGATGTTAGTCATTTTAAAGAAACAATAGATTAAACAATACTCAGGAGAAGGGGTGAGTGATGTGGTAAACATATTCTACCATGGTATTTAAAGACATTATTATGATACACAATATTTATGATATTTGTCTTCACAGACACCTCTGGTAGATTATCAAGTTAGAAGACTTATTTCTGGCATAGGCAGGTAAGAAAGCCAAGCCTAGCTCTCTTATTTGGTAGAACCACTGGTTCGTTTATGAGTCAACATAACTCAGAAGAGACAGCTGGATCAACCAATCACGTTTTGATTGCTAATCATTGAGCAAAGCTTTGAGTCCATAATCCAAAATATACATCCCAGAAAAACAGCAGGGCGATACATCTCAACAGAGAAGGCAATTCAGCAATTTCAGTTAAACGACAAACTTTACGATTCAACTAATTAATTTATTTTAAAAATGATTGTGTTTTATGTTACCATTCGGATCAGAATGATTGGTAACTTATTTCTCCAAGATACGGTTTTAAGGTTTAGACTGCATGTATAAAAGTAACAAGATCATTTTGACACCTAAAGAAGCTGATTAAATCGTATTTATTGTAAATTAATGCAGTGTTGGTTTGTTGATTTTGAGTAGGTAATTTGAAATTATTTATTGATGATTCATTTGTTTGGATCATTTTGATGTAGAAGAGCAATATGTTTTTGGTTTTAATTTGAATCTTGATAGGTTGATATTTCTTTCCTTGGCGCTGGAATAGCTAGGGCTGAGATGCATCTGTTGTGTGTGATCGTTGTAAATCTCTTTATGCTCACATTCTGTTTCAGATGTTAAAAATCTCGGCTCTGATTCAGCCAATTTAAAATAAAAAATAAAATTCACGGCTTTGTTTTAGACGAACTGGATACTTTAAATATATGTACCTGTACATACACTAGAATACTTTTACTAGCATATGTGTTGTGTTTAAGCCCACACCAAAGGTTTAGACCCAACAGCCATGGTTCACCATGTCCCGACTCTTAGAAAAGCACACATGCATCAGATTGTTTTGGTTTTTAATGTACAATCAATACTTTTAAAGCTAAAAAACCTTGGATCACAATTATGAGGCAGATTGTGCTAATTTATTGCTGTGTGTGCCTAAATAAACAATTTCAACCCTGTTCCTCCACCTGTATGCAAATAAGATGCGGCAGAATGAAGTTTGTCCTGAAATAGCTCTGCTCTTGTGCTGAGCTCGTGAAGGCAGGCTGATGTCTTCCTGCCTCAGCAGCTTAGCCACGGTTGGTCACATGTCAAAATCTCTCACGCAGCAAGAACTGACGACTAGCTTGAGGGCAGGACTTGGAGTACACGTACAGCAAAGAGACAGTGGAAGCAATACGGTGTAACAGCTAGTGACTAGTGATGAATATGACTTTCAGTTTTCTGCAGTGCACATGAGAAGTCGCTCTCAGCGCTTGCTTTTGTAAGGACACAAAGTGAAACAGATGCTGTTAGGAGAACCCACATTCCCATGATATTCAGAAAGTAGGGTGCAAACATACCCGGTGTCCTATCAACAAGGGTAACAAGCAGCATGAATGTAACCTCTGTTGATAGTCATTATGTTGATAAATAGTGGACCTATCCTGGAGAACGCTGGTTGTTTGAATAATCGTACCCTGGAGAGCATAGCAAAAAACATTTCTTATCTCCCAGAATGCATTTTATTTATTCATTAAATTGCTGTATATTACTACCTAGATAGTTCAAGGATCTACACTGCTCACATCAATGAGGGGATATTGCATCATGGAATATTTTATTTTGAATATCCCCTAATATATATTAACTCGGCCTGCTATTTGGAACGTCTTCAGACCCAAAAAACGAAACGGTGAGATGATGTACATCATTAAGACACATGATCTGGGCAGATAGGGGTCTGTTTAAAGATATATTTTTGTACAAATTGCACTAGTGTATTTAAAGCATAATGCATTTGTAGGAACTGATAAGTGGAATTAAAATGAGAAATTGGGACTGTGGCAGTCTAGCGGGTAAAATACTGGACTATGGATCAGAAGGTCCAAGGTTTAAATTACACCTCTCCCATCCTGCCACTGGACATCAGATCTGTGGGAGCTGTCCATGCTAGTTGGTGGATCACACAGCTAGGTCATGGAAGGCAGTTTGGTGAAATGACCATCCTGCTTCTCTCAGTCTAATGAGTCCCCTATGTTGGGTACTTGGGCAAGACCTTTAACCTATAATTGCTTGGATTGTACTCGGCACCAGTTGTAAATCATTCCAGATAAGAGCATCTGTTCAATGACATAAATTTAAATATAAACATTCTGTTTTTGGAATTATTTCCATATCCAACCCAAGCTCTATATGGTTAAAAACTCCTAATGCCCAATGCTCTTTTGATGGCATGATATCTACAAGGTACAAAACATGGACAAAAGGGCTTTGTGTGAGCGTACGGAAAGACAAAATTTTCACCAATGCTTGCAGTACAGACTGACAGCCCTGATAACTCACCCTTGTCAGGACTGATCAGCTCTCATCTCCTCCATGTCCGGCAAAAAGAACGATATTTGCATGTGACCCGAGCTTCATATAGCCATACAGCTCCCTCCCTTTCAGCCTGTAAAATGTGAACACGTCTATATCGGAATGAGCCAACAGGACTACATTTCAAATATAATGCAAACAAGTTGCTCAAATAATGGTAAGGGCAATTCTGTGCTCCTAAAATACTGTTATGGATACATCCCTGCTGTTCATACGCAAAAGTATACTGCTCACAAAAATTGGGGGATACTTCAAAATTAAATCTTCTATAATGAAACATTTTGATAGCAGTGGTTTATGGAACCTTCTTGAAGGGAGAGGGCATCATGTGACATAACATGCTGTCCAAGTAGGCATCTTAATGGATTTTAAAACAGACCCTTTGAGTGCTCAAGATTTACCATTGCAATGCTGCACCAATATGAATGTATACACAGATACATTTTTATTTGTTTACATTGTTATTTGTAAAAATAAAAACACATTAAGCAATAGATTGCAGGCAATGTTGTCTACTGGACTGAATTGAATCAATGAAATATACTTATAATATAGCAATATAATCCTGAATGAATTAATTATAAATGACTTGGATCTTCAATATTGGGGCATCCCTACCCAAAAGTGTTCTGCATGCTACAAAAGACCAGTGGAAGTACACACCTAAACATTTGGCTTTAGCAAAATCCTGAAACCTTTGGGGAATATTGCATTTTGTTGCAGCCCTCTTACAGTAGCAGCATGTTTCTAAGTGCTGCTGTAAGTGTTTTGATTTTTCTTTCTGTGAGGATTCTGCAAATGAGCAAATTTCACAGGGTACAATTGCAAGCCGGTTAAAAGGATCAAAGAAACACGGGGACCCACCAAAGATGTGTAAAGAAGCGTGCAAGTGGAAATTTAAATTTCTGATCATTATTCTGGCTGCATCTGGTATAACAGTGTGCTGGTTGGTGTGACTGTGTTGATATTTAAATTACTTCTTGTTATACATTTATGTTATTTAGCAGACACTCTTTTCTAGAGCGACTTACAATTCAGTATACAGAAATACAATAATATAAGCAGTTGTGGGTTAAGGGCCTTGCTCAGGGACCCAACTGTAGCTGCTTGGCAGAGGAAAGATTTGAATCCTGGGGACGTTCTGGTCCGTAGTCCAGTACCTTAACCAGTTATAAAATTAGAGTTGTGTTGTGTTTTCTTCACCAATCCATTAGCTGTTAAAGGCTTTAAAGCAACTAAGCCTCAGTGATCAGACAGTAATGTTAACGGTGACAATGGTACCAAGTGATAATAGACCAATTAAACCTAACTTCTCATTAATACACTTACTGACAAATAAAATAATGCACCCAGATAGAAATGTGGGATTGCTGCAAAACTCGGCAGGCAGTTCTGTCTCAAACAGATTTTTAAATGATTACAGGTCTAATTATACACTGGGTTCTACCACATGAGGACATAAAAATGCTTTCCCTGCTCTCTATAAAAAGGTTCTGAGGTGCTACTTTTGGGTACTGTAGCTCTTGGTGAGAGATTGTTGACTGCTAGACATGCCTCTACGACATACTCAAAGACATTTTGCTCAGTTAGCCAGACTCAGAGAGGGCTCCTCATTGGACTGAGAAAAGCAAGGATGGTCATTTCACCAAACTACCTGCCATGGGCTAGCAGTGTGATCCACCAACTAGCATGGACAGCTCCCACAGATCTGTTATCCAGTGGTACTGTCACTATACACCCCTGTCTCTGTCCGGATCATTTCCAAGTGCTTACAAGAAGTAAATTTGTTGTCACGGGGCACATTACATTACCTGCCATTGATAGCCAGCCACCATCACCTTCATTTGTAGTGGTGTCATGAACAAGAAGCCTGGACTGCTACGGACTGGAACTATATCGATGAGCAAAAACTACTGGAAGGTACACCGACTCTATTAAGGTTGTCTAGGACATGGAGGGTGGAGGGATGGAGGGACAAAGCATCATCTTGCATCTTTAGACTCCTTGGATGAAGGGGGTAAGTCAGTGAAGATCTTTCTCTTGTAAAGTTCAGTACTTCCTTGTACAGTCATTATATATATTTCTGTTCGTCAGGCATTCTGGTGGCTCCAGTTACTAACATCATTCATCTTGCCGTTAGTACAAGCTCTGGAATCGCATCATTTACAAATCGAGCAGCGGCGTTTGAGTGATGTGCAGTTGGATGGTGTTGTGTTGGACTGCTGTGTAGATTTGCTCAGTTTTGTCCTTAATCAGCACAAGATCTGAGAGGCTGCATGATTTAATGTGTTACTGTTTTGATGGGGAATCCATTTCACTGTAATTATGTATAGCAGGATCACAGATCATCTCTCACACACACACACACACATACACACACACACACACACACACACACACATTTGTGTCTTGTCTTGCTATTCTTGTGAGTACTTTGTCAAATAAAGGTTGCCATTAAGAAAGGAGGAATGGAAACATTTCAGGTCTACTTTTCATTGTAGGGACATTTAGAAACGTTTGTGTACACACACACTCACACACACACTCACACTCACGCGCACACTCACGCGCACACTCACGCGCACGCACGCACACAATGCGTTTATGGAAGATAGAGATGTACGATCCCAACTAGAATTATTGTTATTCCTAAATTTACTCCTAACATTAACCTCAAAAATGTAAAGCAAATATGTTGGTAATTTTTTTCCAAAGGGCTTTACAATTTCTGTAAAAAAAAAGCATTTTACTTAAATGTCCCCATAATGCCTTCCTATCCTTTTGGGGACATTTGGTCCCACAATTTAATAAACATGGTAGGTCTCACACTCTCACTCACACACACACTCCCTCTCTGTCGCACACTGTCTCTCTCTCTCTCTCTCTCTCTCTCTCTCTCTCTCTCGCTCTCGCTCGCTCTCTCTCTCGCTCTCTCACACACACACACACACACACACACACACACACGCACACACACAGTCATTGTAATCATATGTTTATGGGGATGAATCATTGACAGAGGTTTCTGTAGCTTATTACCGATACACTTCCACCGACACCTAACCTTAGAGTTAATTGAGGCAAAGAATATACTTGCCTCTTTTGGTTTTTATACACAAGTTTATTTTAAGCAAGCAAAAAAGTGTTGTGAGTTTGAGCAATGTCATAAAGATAAACACATTTTCTGTCTCTCTCTCACTCACATAAACACACACAAGGGCACAGAGAGAAACACACCTTACTATCCTGGTGGAGACTATCCAATGACAATGATTACAGCAGATTTTTAATGAACATTGCTCCTTTATAAAACAGTCAATTAGTCAGTTTCATCATATTTAATATATGCTTACAAATAAACACTTTGATCATTTTCCAATTTATCCTACAAAAAATAATAAATTAGAAAATAACTTACAACTTCTACTCCATCACCCCCCAAAAGTTGCACAGGTAACTTTACTGAGAAGTAAAGCCACGGCCGGATCTTTATTTCGACCTTTATTACAAGCGAGCATGTTTATCTAAATGCAGATGAAGCCATGGAGATTTGAGTCAGTGATCGAAAGAAACGCTTCATGAATCAGGATGACAGGATCAGGAGCGTTCGGCTGAGACTGATCCATTAATGTTCTCTTATTAGGGTGTGAAGCCGTTCGATTCCTGAAGATAGACTAATTCTGCCTCAGCTAAAAATGTGATGGCTTTGTAATGGCACTCAAGCATCGTCTGAAATGTTTTCGGCCAGTTCAAGAGTCCAAATGGTACACCCTGCAGAACATGGCAGTGCTTGTACTTCAAGTACAGGTATGCACTGTTTAACATTCACCAACGTCAGACGTCTTAAAAATTATACTAAGCATCTGTCACATTAATCAAACTTCTACTAGTTTTATGTTGTTCGACTTTACGATGGGAATCCGATGATACACAATCAGCAGACTCTGCAGATGTGTTCAGTACTCTCTATTTAGATTTTTTCACCGGGTGATACACACATAGCCAGAATGTAGGGGGTGCAGTTTTTGTGCGTCTGTGTGCCTCGTTTCATGTGTGCGTGTCATTTTTAATTTAAAACATAAAGAAGCTAGACAGTCAGCACCCTGTGATGAAGGATTAGAGGATTTCTCACACAAACTATGCAACAACAGATGACCTACTGTGTGCAGTTAAACCTACAAGGTTGGCCTATATAGTTGATCTGTGTAATAGAGTACACACTTGGTGAACATCGCCTTTAAGAACTCCAGCAGCACTGCTGTGTCTGATCCAATCATGCCAGGACAACACTAACACACCACCACCACATAAGTGTGACTGCAGTGCTGAGAACGATCCATTACCTAAATAGGTCCTGATCCCGTGCTGGTCATGTGAGGGTCCTGACCATTCGAGGACGGAGTAAAGGGGACGAGCAAAGTATGTAAAGACATAGCTGGACTACAGTTTTTAATTGCAGAACTACAAAGTGCTTCTGTATGGTAGGTTAAGCTGATCACATGGGCAGTAAATGTATACTGGTAACAAAAGTTAGGGCATATTTCATTATGAAATATTCCCTCAAGTCTGTGAGCAGTGTAAGAAGAAGACGGTGGTCATAATGTTATGCCTGATCAGTGTATATATAGATACGCCCAGATACTATCCAATGACAATGATTATGATTACAATGAATAATGAACATTGCTCTTTTATAAAACATTCAATTAGTCAGTTTTAAAAATCATATTTAATATATGCTTACAAATAAACGCTTTGATCATTTTCCAATTTATCCTACAAAAAATAATAAATTAGAAAATAACTTACAGCTTCTACTCCATCACCCCCCAAAAGTTGCACAGGTAACTTTACTGAGAAGTAAAGCCACGGCCGGATCTTTATTTCGACCTTTATTACAAGCGAGCATGTTTATCTAAATGCAGATGAAGCCATGGAGATTTGAGTCAGTGATCGAAAGGAACGCTTCATGAATCAGGATGACACAGATACAACTGTGTGTTTGAGGGGTTGAGACTGGTCAATTGATAATCCCTCAGGAGGGTAACAGTTACCCCCTGCTGGCTGTGGAAAGGACCGGGATCGCTATCTATAAAAGCACCCATTTTTTGCCCTTTTTACACAGGCCAGGCTCTTAAAAGGCAGACCCAAAATCATAAGACATTAACCCTTAACAGGGCACCAGACCTCCATAAACACATCAAACACAAACTCTCAGGAACCAGCTGGCTCTTAGCACTGAGCCACCACAGTTGTGCTAGCAATTTTAAATCAACATGCAATGAAATAAAAAATGAACGTGGTATTCATGAAGAAAGTCGACCCGTTATACTATTTCTCCATGAAAGGCAGACAAGATGCAACCCAACACGCACAAGGACCTTTAAACTTAACACCACGCTTGAATGCTTGCCACAAATAAAAGCGTGACGCCGTTTTGCTGTACTGCACTGGATTAAATGCTGAGCTGCAGAGCATTAAAATCAGGAGAAGAAACTTCTCAAGTCTTTCCTCTATCAGACCGAAGCAGCTGTTCAACACTTGATCAGTGTGGAATAAAATTAGCGCTTTCTCGAGTCTTGCCACAAGATTCATTAGCCCCTGAAGGTGTGAAACTGGTTTACTGGTGCTGAGCTATGGTTAGATACGGCTGGTGTTCAGATGTTACATGATGTGTGCTTCTGTATCACGCTCAATGCTCATTTAATGTTTCACAACAGGAAGATGGCAGCCTGACCCAGAGAATGCTCTCTCTGAACATTTTCACATACCATTCCCTTATTTTTTACAACAGTACAGGAGGATTGACCTTTTAGGAAATGTTCTATATCAGAATGAACTACAGGGGATGTAATGCCACGCTCAAGAGTCCAACAGTGAAAGATTAAAAGTGCTAAGTCTTTAATGAGTATGCACGGAACTACCACTGTTAATTTATAAATGCTTTCCCATATTTCAAAGACAAGCTTTAGGTTAATGGGTTGCTCTAAAATGGCTCATTTTTGAATGTTATGTAAAAGTGCTCCTGTTATGAACAGTTATTGATGTAAACTAAACAAACAAACGAACCTCAAAGACCCATATGACCCTTAAGATACACTTGCAATTTCGGCTACTTTTTTCGCACCCAAACGCAATCACTCCTTTTTGCCAGTCATTAACATCTGCTTTGTGATTCGTTATTCACACATTGAACGAGATGTTATGTACTGTACCACCTCTTCTCAAATTTCATCAATTGTCTAATAATGGATAGAATACAGGTAGTATTGGTGCACTTTATGCCCCCCTTTCAGTGCTTCAGTGTTCCCTTTGTATATCTTTATATACAAACACCATCTCCATAAAAAGGGTCACGCTAAAATCACACCGGAAAACCCTAAAAAAGGCAAGCAAGATACTGAGAGTTTCCACAAAAGACCTGCATACTTCTGTTTTTTTATAGAGAAATCCAGGGCATGGACCTGTGCCCTTGCAGTGATGAAGGTATTAGACTGTAGACTAGAAGGTCCAGGGTTCAGAATCAACTCTTACCAGCTGGCACTGTTGGGTCATTGAATAAGGCTCTTAACCCACACTAGACTAGACTGTATGATTGTACCAGATTTAAGCCGCTGTGGAGAAAAATGCACATATTTGTACTTGTAACTTGTACATGCACATATGTTACAAGCAATGACAAAAAAGGACGTCTAATATCACAGACATGCCACTTCTCATTACAAGTTTACCTACAAGAAATACAAAGATGTGATCAGACTGGCATGTCCATGGTGAACTAGTCACGCGGAATCAATGAACACAAATCGAACCGGAACAGGCAACAGATGGATGAAAAAAGTCTGGAAAGCCATTTGACATATTATGATTAATTAGTGCAATGGCTGGAGCTGAAAAACATCGTTCACTAGAGTGAAAAGAACTAGTGCAACGTAACCAAATTGGGCTTGTTTGTATGACCTCGGCATCTGTAGGATAAATATACACACGAAGCATGGAGAACAACTGATTTTTAAAGGTTTGTACCATGTGATACATGACCACCCCCTTCTAAGTAGTGGGATTGTTTATTTCAAACAAGCAGTGCCATACGTTTCTGCACCAATGCATAAAATCAAAGATACAGCCATGTAATCTGATTCAATAAAAGGCAAATTAAAAAAGACAGAGTCAAATTTCTGGCCTGCCACAGCTTCCCCACTGTGCTGTTATTATGAACCGAATCAACACATTGTTGAAACTGTACACCGTGCAACTGCTGCACAGCAATACAGAATAAAAAATATAAAATATTTTTTCTTATCGAGAGCTTCATGGATTGGGCACCCATAGCTAAAAAGCAGCACACAAGCATAAGAGGTGATGATGAATAATTACAGCCCAAGTTTTTCTTGCAGTGAAGCAATACATTCTCAGCACACTTGACATTCCTGCAGGGTTTGTCTCATTAGCACTTTCACCGGTTTCATAATCTGAGAATTAATTAGCAGTCACCATGTTAAATGCAAAACTTCATAGGTATCACTTGAATTCACCATAACAAGTTGTATGATTGGGAAGAAATAGAACAAATATGACATTTATTTATAAATTGGATAGTTCTGGCTCAAAGATCTGATTGACTGAGCCACATGAATTAACAGTGGAAGAAAAAGAAACTTTTAACAATAAACAGACAACAGTGGCAGAAGAATGATTTGATAGTAAATATCAATAAAGCTGCTCCACCCTAGGATAGAACCCAGGACCGTCTTGCCTTGAGACAGCGGTGCAACCCAACAAGCCACCATACTGCTCTGACTTTGCACCAATACTACAGTACTGCATATGTAATTGAATGGGATTAACCGTACAGTCGCAGCCGACTCTCGGTCACTTAATGGATCATCGATCTCCACACATTTCTGTCCTTCATTAAAGTGATTCATGAAGTATTTGGGCAGGATAGTGGAGTAGTTTGCCATTGCTTTCTCCACCCCTCCCCATTTATCCAGGCTTTTCCAGTTACACTGCTGGGGTGTTTTGCATACGCAAGTCAATGACAATTTGGAGACGCCATTTAGCTTAGCACACATGTCTTTGGACTGTGGGAGGAAAACGGAGTACCCGGAGTAAACCACAAGGACACAGGGAGGCAGACTCCCGACAAAAAGGACCCAAGCCGCTCCACCCTTCGATTGAACCCGGGACCTTCTTTTTGTGAAGAAAGCGGTGCTACCCACCGAGCCACCGTGCTGCCCGTATATGTTATGTATGTACTGTTATGTCCGTAATTATGATTTGATAAAAGACTTATTCCAATTATAATTAAGTTTCGGTTGAAATAAGTCTTGCAGCTCGACTCGAACAAGTTTAAGCAAGATCACATAGCTAACAACAAGAGCCGAGATAAATTTTTGTAGCCGAAATGTGTCGCAAATCAAATCTGGAGAGATCAAAGAAGGTCAGGATTCGCGGTAGCACTGTATAACAATATTCTACAACCATGGTTTCAACAACCATCAAGAAATCTTACAAACACAGCATATCCCTTCATTTTTCATTCTCCCAATACTGTAAACTAAAAGCAGTAAAACCTTAGCATCAGTTTTCACCACCTGTGGCTATCAGGTGTATAATCTAGTTCACGCTGCAGATCACAAGCCAAGATAAAACAATGTGAGACATCTCGGGCGGCAATTGCTCTAGCTGACAGACACGCACTTTCTCAGCTGAGAGTGCATCACTGGGTCTGACAGACCAGTGGGGAGGTGATGACGGCTCAGGATTAAACACAGCACCTGAGTGTCAGCGGCCTGAATAAACATTGACACGGACTGTCCAAAGCATCCAACGCTAGCCATGCATGATGGCACAGCTGGCGCTGCTAAAAGTGTACGCAGCTGTGATCCCAAAGTTGGACTCTTCCAGGCCTAGTACACAATGCAAGCAAATATTATTATAAAATATTACTGCGCCTGCCATGACAGAGCCTATTGTTTGCAGTTTGGGCATGTCCTGCAAAGCCTGAGCATTTAATCTAGTGACCCGTTTTAAAAATTCTGAGAAAGTATCAGATACTAATCTGCTTGCCAGTCTATTTTTTCTCTTACATTTGCATTTATATTGAGTACGTCTTCCAGTAAAGTCACTAAAAGCACCATGACGCACAGTACAGAAGAATATCTATGAATGGAAATGAGTCCCTGCAGTCCTGATTCAAATTGTGGAAAGTCTAAACAAAAGATTGGATTTGACGTTACTGTCCATGGTTTAAAAATGTAATGAAATATAAACACTTTCGGATGATTTTTTCTTTTGTTGACATGCCTACAGAAGATTTTTCTGTTTTATATAGCCATTTTTACTTATAGACTAATGTTCAGCTGATCGCCTTAACAGCCAATCAACGACTGCAGATCCACGAGCAGAGGCAGGAGATTAAGAACAGAAATCATCTGTGTTTGAGACATGTGAGTAATTATCTTAGTGGTTATGTGCTCGCTTGCTCGTTAGATCACCAGTCTGTCTTATTATTACAGTCTGTTATTCATGACTTCCTGCTACCCATTTCTAACAAGCTGTAAATGGCAGTCGTAAGTATGTGCCTGTCCTACTGCAAGTACTACTGCTTTGTATATAAACTGGTTTACATTCTCTTGTTGAGTCGCTGTTTCATCTGGCTGATCTTTTTATTATTAAGAACAAAGTAGTACAATGTAACTACAATGTGACTTCAAAACTCAATTCCAGGAATATAGAGATGTCATTTTTACGTACATATCAGACACCCCTATTTAAGCCTTAATTAAGATAATCATACAGCAAAGCACTGACAAAGCCAGGATTAAGAAAACGTTCCAAATGAATAGATGTACCCATTCCATCTCTATATTTGCATGAGAAAGGCCTATCAAACCTGTCAATAAAATACTCTCTGGGATGATACTGGTTTGTGTAAAAGGTATTGAGATAAGCTTGGACTGAACCATAACAAAGTCTTTACTGAATTGATTGAGGTGGAATCCTGTGAAGACCCTCAGGGATTTATTGGCTTCTGTGGAACTGAAATTGCCTGTGAGGTTCAGTCACAATAGGTATGCAGGCAGGCAAAGAGCATTGTCAACGGAGGCAAATAGGTTTTCATAGGGCAAAAAGGCACAGAGATAAAAGACAACAAAAAAAACATTTAGGGCCTACTGAAGGAAAATCTGAGCTCTGTGGATGACTGAAAGTGTGTCACTGAAGAGAAAGCTCTGACTGTGAGGAAGAAAATATTTTCCAATCCAACATCCATGACGATGTTCCAATTTTTTATTATTAGTCAGACAATAAGGAGTATAATCAACTGTTAGCTCATTAATGTCTATAATTAGGTTAGTCAGTGGATGCAACAAATCAGATTGTTCAAATCAAACACCATCGATAATGGCTTTATGCATCCCCTCTGTCAGCCGGGCAAAATGTCTTGTGCATTGTGTTTAGTATTTAATCTCTCACCAAAAGGTATTTCACCCAAAAGTATATACTGTTAAATGAAATCACAAGGGTGCTGTGGGCTCCTCTGGCAATTTTATTGCCCTCCGAACTTTGATGGGGATCCCCCAAAAAAGAAAAACAAAAAAAGAAAGAAAAAAAAACCCATGACAAATGTCAAAGCAACCATTCTGAACCCTTTTAGTCCAATGCAAGAAGATGCACAGAAGACTTATTATAAACAAGACAAAACAGAGTCTAGAGCAACTGAAAAAAGTAATATCAACACTAAAAGATTTAATTTTCTCCATATTTATTATGAGTTAAACGGATTAATGCCTGGAGAAAAGCAAAGGATAGCTTCAACCATCAATGTCTGCTGCCAATTGTGTAGTAGAGTGTGGAATCCATAACGGTACAGAGAGCATTTCATAGACCGAGGCGTTTCTAGACTACTTTTTGTACTGGCGCACAGACAAAATTTAGAGAGGCACAGCTGTAACCCTTTGCTTGCCAGACAGTCTCTGGGCGACAACTGTGCATAACAAAATGGATCCTTTGCCATGAATGAAAAACGAAAACCAAATTAACACTAAAGAATCTATACTTACATTAATTTTGTTAACACTAATGCAACTGATTTGCTTGTTTAATTGATGACATTATTTTAAAGATGAGCTCTCTAGCATGGATGCTTTTATATTTTTAATATACTGCTTAGAATTTATTTTAAAATGAAATATCCCCTAATTTTTGTGAGCACTGTATATGCTGTTGTCCACAACAAAGATTTTTAAAAACTGGCTCTGACCAAAACTGTAGTCCACTCAGCTTTAATGCTGAGGCATTATGGGAAATGTAGTGCTGTAATAGTTCTGCAACATGTCTTCTAAATTCATGCCATTTAGCAGACACTCATATTCAGAACTATTTACAATTGTTATACATTCTACAATCCAAGCAATTACGGGTTAAGGGCCTTGCTCAAGGGCCCAACAGCGGCAGCTTGGCAGAGGTGGGATTTGAATGGACCTGGACCTTCTGGCCCCTAGTCCAGCTACCTTAACCACTAGGCCACCATAGCCTTACAATTTCCTGTAGTTTTGCTGAGCAATCCAAGATAAAATAGACTTTTTACAGCCATGATTTCAGGGGCACAGCTACTTACTGGGCATGTGCAATAAATATGCAAATGTAATATGCAAATTTAACAGCAATAAATCTGCAGACATTCTTTCCTAATGAAGGTCATTGGACCTTTAAGATACGAGGGCAAGATTTCTTTATTTTCTTGTGCATTTCTAAGAGTGCTGAATGAATGAATGGTTGAGGTTCATGAGCACAGATGACACTTTATAAAGTGAAAAAAACATCTCAAGCCTTTGTCTCTGGATCACAGATGTTGTCCTACAATGATGCCTATTTAGGTAGCCACCCATCAAGCAAAGTGTCTGCAGTAGCTATATTGCCCATATTTGGCATAATCTATTTCCCACTGATGTATTTTGTAGTTCTATCAGATGGTATGAAATACTTTCACAAGGGTAAATGTTATCGTACGTCATTATCAATGGACATTCCGTAAAACTGGCTCCTACGGGACTTTCTCACTGACAGTCTAATTACCACCATTATGCTAGTCTGCTCTATTAAAACCAACTGTTGTTTTGCTCAGTATTTCATGACCAGCTGTCTACACTGCAGTCTCACAGACTTCCTCTCAGCTTGTGCTCCAATTACAGGTGACATATTTACAGTGTACCACACTGTCATCTCACAGCGGAAAGGTCATGGGGTCTAACCCCAAGTGGAGAGGTCTGGATCCTTTTTGTGGAGTCCTCTCCATGTCTGCGTGGGTTTACTCCATGTACTCTAATTTCCTCCCGCAGCCCAAAGACACCTTGTCCAGGGTTGTTCCTGCCATGCACCCTGTGCCGCTGGTTCTTGCGCATAGCTTTTCAGGATTAGGCAGATATGAAATGAATGAATGCTTACTCTCCACAAGTTAAAACAGTTTCCTGGGGTCTTAATGAAACATCTTTGATCAAAACACTACAAGGACCAAGCACCAGTGCTCCCTCACGCTCTCTGCTTCCGTCCTCTGAAGATGGGTGCCCATGTACCAGAGATGGGCACTTGAGTGAGCAACTCGAGTCGAAGTCACACTTAAGTCGCCTGGAAAAAGACTTCAGACTTGACTTGAAACTCGTACCTAATGACTCTTGACTCAACCTCGGCCAAAATGACTCGTGAACATTAAGAGTCAGTCCGCTATCCAGGCAC
>JAUZSU010029562.1:0-10466 GCA_034780255.1 Parotocinclus maculicauda | reverse complement strand
TGTGTGTGTGTGTGTGTGTGTGTGTGTGTGTGTGTATATATATATATATATATCAACGTGTGCATGTGGGACATTTCAGCGACTGTTTGTTTACATTACAGACAGATACAGGTCACTCACGTGTGAATGTGAAACATCCAGATATCCAAATCCGATCTGAGCAAAAAAATGTGAGCAATGTGGCTTGTAATGTGAACGATGCCATAAAGGAGACAACAGACTACCCGTTGCACTCTGCCTAAACAGCCCTTTAAGGAATGGTTTGTTTTGAGAGCATTGCTTTAAATGATAATGAGCCACATCTCACTCCACCTCTCAGTGATTTTACAGCTCCATAACCCAAATTATTTCCACAATCATCAAGTGATTAGCTTAATCAATTTGTTGCACTACAGCCATCTAAAAATTTCCATTAACTTTATTGGTTTACAGAGCTAATGCTGACAATGTAACATAACATCACTGTATGGCCTGAATTTCAAGCGGTTTAGTTTCCAGGTAAGGAATCGACTAACTATTTCAAGGTTGACTTCAAGTTCAAGGCCTAGAATCACAGAATCGACTCGTCTTGAGGTTGCCTCGTTCAATTCAAGATGTAAATACAAGCTCAAATGATTAATTTAGCGGGTAGGGTGAAAAAGGGATTACAGAGGATTAGCTTAGCATCATTATGCTCAATGATCGGAAAAGGTCTGATTTTACAGCCTGTTGGAGCCTATAGATCCCATGTCTAATCGTCTATCTAATAATGAGTGCTGTCTGAGCCACTTTAGCCTTACGTTGCAACCTCGAACACAATACTACCAATCGGGGTTGTTCGATAAGTGGACTATGGCAGTATCTTATCTGTTGTTTCAACAACGATTGAGCTGACATTATCATGCATGTCATTCGTCACTAAATAAATTTGACCAAAACATCTTACGTGTCTAATCACTGCATCATGTAGCTGGTCTGCTAGACTACTACTGCACATGTGCACCAAACAAGCTAGGTTTCCACAAAAAAAGCACAAGACTGAATTAAAAATGAGTGAATAAGCAGGAGACAAAATACAGACACCACCAGCTTGGCAGTCTATGTTGTTAGATATATTTGGTCCGTTGTGCTCGCCCAAAGAGGTAGTTTGGCTTTGAAAAGATAGATGTTGTCCGGAAACTTTTTTCATGCACTGTGGCGGGCTAGTGATTAAGGTACTGGATTGTGGACCAGATGGGACAGGGTTCAACTCCCACTTCTGAAAAAGTTGTGACTGTTGGTCCTTGGGTAAAACCAACAATTGCTTGGATTATAAGACCATATTGGTTCTGAGTCGCTCTTGTATAAGGGCAACATCTTAATGACATAAATGTAAACAAAATCGGTTGCCATTAAAGGCAGCTAGCGTTTCTTCACGTACTTCAGTTTTAAGTAATTAAATATGCTGTTTTCTTTACATTTAAAGTTCTTTCAGTGATATTTCCATGCCCAAGCGACAATTAATACCCAAGTAACAAGAGCAATCTAGTACAATGGAAGACCATTAAACATTTTTTAAACATTTCTCAATATCACGCACTGCTATTAAAAATAAACTGGGATATTAAAGTGAAAGAAGCTCTTGTATTAGAATTTGTGTCCATACGTATAGGCAGTTGTGTGTCTGAATCAGTTCAGAAATAGAAAACTGACTCTACCAATCTGGCCAAGTTGGGCATCTGAGTAAAGTTTTTAATTGTTGGATCAGGGAATATGATTATTATATAAGAAGTGGAACCTTGGAATTTGAACCCTTCTTTAGTCGAACCAATTCATACATTTCCATTTTTTTTTTGCTCTCAAATTTAAACAAAACTTTTGACTCCGAAACTGAGCCGACATAGAAAACTAAAATTGTGATCTTCCAACGCATGTAATCCAGTCTGTTCAGTGGCGATAAAACAACAAAACAACAACTAGGGCACAATTTAAATTTATTTATATAGCCCTTTTTATGATGGAGCATTGTCTCAAAGCAGCTTTACAATATTTATATTATCTTAAAAGGCCAATCCCAAATTGAGCAAGCCTAGGGTGACAGTGACAAGGAAAAACTCCCTGAATAAAGAAGGAAGAAACCTTTTTAGGACCAAGACTCAAAAAAAAACCCATCCTTCTTGGGTGGCCTAGATTTTAATTAAATAATTAAGTTGTAGTAACAATAAAATTAAGTAAATAAAAATTAAAATCAATAAAAAATTGCAATCATATGTATATTAAAGTATCATAGATGTACGTTATAACGCTATGATTATTTTATTATTAATAAAGGTTAAAGTTTCACTTGAGTTTGTACAACAAATTAATCCCACTTACATTACTTCTTAAAGGAAAATTTGATCCTGACTTTGAACAAAATGATTTGAACAGCTTTCTGGAACCAATAAAGTTTGAATTTGTACAGAGTTTCCACTGTATGTACCGTTTAATTTGTGTAAGCCATAGAGGTAGGCAGTTACAGGACCCTGTAACGGAGTAGCACCCCTGTGCCCAAATAATTCCATGTTAGGCAATGGATATTCAGAAGCCTGACCAGGTTAAGCACGGGTAAAACAGGATGCTTTGCATAGTTTCGAGGACTGCATCATTGGCAAAGCAGCAAACCACACAGCATGCATGCACACAAACCCCTGCAGTGCAGCTGACCACTTCAAGCTGTTCTACTCTTCCTGCAACCACATTTCCACCTGGCACATCTGACTACAGAGCAGCTGAGTGGATTTTCACACTTGTATAGAACCCGACTCTTATGGGGACCCATTACCGATTGGTGAGCTGCAACGTCACTGGGTTTCCTTCATGATCTTAGGGTTGCTGAGCCAGTCCTGCTTCATCTTTTTAGGATGGAGCACTTTGATGCATCTGCAAAAGCATCTTCAAGATTAAATCAGGCTAAGTTTCACGATCTTATCTTTATATCCACAAATGTTTGCGCTATCATAAATGATGATGCCATCTGTCTTCAATAGGCATCCAATATGCAGGCTAATGACATCATCAGATAAAGCAGATTTCACCCAGAGAAGGCAAAAGTAAAAAGCAAGAAAGACAGTAATATGTCTAAAATGATCACTTTATTAGGCGTTTATGCTTATTGTCTATTTTAGTCCATCTGTTTCTCTACACAACTTTATTCTGCACGGATCAGGACCCCTGGTGGACCAGAACAAATCAGGTCCTAGCTGGTGGGGGATCATTCTCAGACACTGTTGTGGTGGTGCTGCGTTAGTGTTTGTTATGCTGGTTGGATTGGATCATAGGCAGCTGGAGTTTTCAAACACTATTTTCATTCCCTGTGCATTCTATTAAATACATCCATTTTCCACCCCCAAAAAAAGTTTGGAAATGTTTTTGCGAAGTTTGAAAAGACAAGGAAAAACCTTGGAAAAAAGTCAAAAATACTCCAAAAAAATACTTGGGGGTGACAGTTGACAGGTCTCACATCCTGAAGTGTTTTCCCCTTAATTGGGTCATTCGTGTATGCCCAGTGTGGCATCACACATACATAACTTGTTCCTTATAGTTAGTAAAAAAAGAATTTTAAAGAAGTTCCAAGTTCTATCGTCTGTTATTCCATTACCTTTCCTGATGTTTATGGTCTCTGCCGTCGTCTCATATCAGTATCGGTATCAATATACTGTAGGTAGGTATTGTATTAATGTCATACTTTTGGTATTGTGGCAAGTGTTTTAGTGACGCCCATAATCGTGGTAGACTACGTCATTAGAAGGTCCTTTGCATAAACAAACTGGATGGAAGCAGGAATTAATGGGCTTTCTTTCTCCTGAAAATTCGCTAACGCACATAACATTTGGAAAACGTTCGGACAGAAACCAGGTTAGTTTCACTCCAGTGCTGATCCCCCATCCAAAATGTACTATGATAAGTGGGGGTCCTGACCATTACAGAACAGGGTAAAGGAGACGAACAAAGTATGCAGAAAACCAGAAGGACTACAGCCTGTCATTGTAGAACTACATTTACATGTACAGCATTTAGCAGACGCCCTTATCCAGAGCGACTTACAATTCATACAATATTACAATCCAAGCAATGGTGGGTTAAGGGCCTTGCTCAGGAACCCAACTGTGGTAGCTTGGCAGAGGTGGGATTTGAACCCCGGACCGTATTTTCCGTAGTCCAGTACCTTAACCACTAGGCCACCATAGTCTCGGTAGAACTACAAAGTGCATTTATTTCTATGCTAAGTGGAACTGATAAACCAATGACAATGAGTGTTGAAACAAGGAGCTTTGTGATTGGTCGGTGTATATGAACAGTGCATATACACAGCATTTGTAAGTAAACAATGAACAGGAAAGTTTGCAATGCATGGCATGTCTCTTATACAAGAGTCACTTTATAATCTTTTGGTACAACTGCAGCCATAATAAAACGCTTTAGATGACAGAGCTTTGTGTTTAAACACTTTGTGCTATCCATCAACTCGATGGTGCTTTTACAGACGAGAGAGAGCCAGACTAAATACTCTGAGCCAGGAAAGTGGGTCAGATCAATTATACTGAAAACGCTAAATAAAAGGAGCCTGAGCACCACATTTTGGAACTATTAAGTCATTTATCCAGAGCCACTTACAATTAATACAGTCTTACAATCCAAGCAATTATGGGTTAAGGGCCTTGCTCAGGGACCCAACTGTGGTAGCTTGGCAGAGATGGGATTTGAACCCTGGACTTTCTGGTCCATAGTCCAATACCTTAACCACTGGTCAAAATGACTCGCAGTACAGAGTCTATGAAAATTGTAACGAGAGCATTAATTAATTCTCTTCTCTGGCGCATCTACACAACCATAAATTGGTCTCTCCTCAGTGTGTTTATATTGGAACAGTTCCACAGCCACACAACGATAATGAATGGAAATGACCTGGAAATGGACCAGCCCATCAGCTGTGGTAGGGGGGGGTTGTATACTGACACACACACACACACACACACACACACACACACACACACACACACACACACACACACGTCATATCGGGAAAGGTTTTGTATGGGTAAGGTTCTCTAAGCCAGTTGTGAGGAATGTTTTGTTGACCTCTTAAGTGCCGTTACCTACATTTTTCGTTTATTTATTTTCTGACTGATTTTTGAGAACAAGACGACCCCATTTTTAATGATTCTTTGTCTCTTTGGTCTTTGAATGCTGTTCTTGAAAGGAAGCATTTTGACTGTTCAGTTTATTTAATGTTTTATCAATGTCAGACTACTCAAGACAAACCAGGATGTATCGATACTGGCCCAACACATTCATACTGGGCCAATTTAGGGCTAACTAAAATACTACCCTAAAACATGTCTTTGGAATGTAAGAGGAGACAAGAGGGCATAGAATAAACCCACACAAACATGGGGATTGAACCAGGGATCTGTGGAGCTGTGAGTCAACCACACTGAACAGCTTGCACCAGCATTCCACTTCATTAGCAGTTAAATTAAAATCAAAACAATAAATAGGATACCAATTAAGAGCGTGGCAGCACCTCTATCTCCTGGATACACCTTCAGTAGGTCATCAGTAGGGGGTAACACGATGCATGGCGGTGCGAAAACGTCACAATGTAATCACGAAGATCACACGTGCGTTTTCTGCATACATATCTACTAACATTGATGCCTTCTTTGAACACCAGAAGGCGCTATCAATATATATGGTATTTTTCATTGAGATAAAAAATGTTTATTTAAGACAGCACATCGTTATTTATATTACTAGTTATTATAATGATAAGGAATACAGTTACATTTCCCGGGCAATAAAAGTTACGATAGAGTTTGTAATTTGTTTCACCCGTTCTGACTTGATTAGAGATTTGACATAGCTTGTTTATATTTGTTTGGTCTCTGTTACTTAGCAACCGTGTTGTTTGTAACTCCCTATTCTGTTATGCACATGCAACACACTTCCGATTACCACCTTTAAAGCCTTCATTCATTAACATTACATTAACAATGGACATAAAAAAAAGAAAAAGAAAATCGGACAATTGTGAATCGATGCCAAATCACTCACGTCTGCATCAGGATGCATCATAGACCTAAAATATCATGATACCTAGTTATCATCCTGAAGTAGTGAAGTCCAATTTCCCAATCTTAGAAGTGGCAAGGAGGTCCTACCTAGGAAGCCATTACAGTACAGAGAGTGAGAGGCTGTTTAGATCAGCATTGTATGTAATTCATGAGAGCAACCTTTGTTTCTGACCTTTCCTAGAAAAAATGTACAGCACTTATTGAAGTTCAAGCTCCGTGAAAATCATCTGCACACGTTTTTAGAAATCGGTCGAAACCAGTTGTCATGACGTAACCTGAACCGGTTGTTACATTGCTGGCATTACCCCAAGCTTAAAACTTTACCTTCTAAGGCAATGTCCTTGCTGAAGAAAATGCTAAGCCTGCCCTGCATTATTACCATCAGCCAAAATGCTCTCGCAATCCCTGTCTAACCAAGCTGCAAAGTGCTGTGTGCTGACATTTCTGACAGGCGATTTCCCCATGCTGACATTCCTGTCAGAAGAAATGTTCCACCAGGTTGGCTTTCTCAGAAGGGTCAAAATGCAGATCCCCAGAGGACAATGCTAAACGTTTATACATTTGTACGATAATGGTCTGTTATCTCTAAGATTATGGAACATCACAACAAATTAAACAATGCTCACCCAGTTTTGCACTTCATAGCTCAAACCATACCACATACATAGGACAAATACTTTGCGTTTAACGCCTAAATGCACCGATGGATCAGCCGGGGACCGGATGCTTGGCAGCGTGATTGGCCATAATCAGTCTCAAATAACCAGTTTTAACTTTACACAAACAGTGCTTTTATAAACTCAAATTCAGAGTTCAGTTCATGTGTGTAGTCTAAAGCTCTAAAAATGGATCAGACCACATTGGAAATTTAAGTTAGATAAGTGCATTGTGCATTGTCCCTTTTCAAATAAATAAATAAATAATTACATAAATTACATAAATGGATAGGCTGTATTGGTGCAAAGCTGATTTGTCTGTTATTTACCAAAGATGGAGCCAGTCTGATGTAGAACATTTTTGTTAGTAAATAATAGGGGTGGGGGAATCTAAAAATGCGATTTTTAGATGCACTGCGATTCAGACGTTAACAATTCTCACTCAATTAACCAACTTTAATAATCGAGCACACTTGCATCTGAACATGTAGACGAGACGAAACCTTCAGCACGGCAAGTCAGCGTTAATCCACAACAGTATAAAGCACTTAGAAACGAGGTGAGAGCCACGAGACTAACTAATAAGGAACAGGTGTGTGTGATCAGAAGGATGGTAATGAGGAGAGTGTGATAGGCTGGGATTGATCGCCTGAGCAGTACATATTTGTGATATGCTCATTTGCTCTGTCCTTCGTTGGTATTATTTCATTACGTTCTGTTTTATGTTCAGTGCTGTTATTTACAAGAAGTAATTCAGCATTTTGACTCTTGTTTCTGCAGATGCTAATTAGTTCTTTTTTACTCTGCAAAGCTGAATTTGTGTTCTACGTCATTTAATCGATTTGTTTGATCCTCAGGATTTTGATTCTACGCTCAGAAATGTTTACCTCATGTATTCATATAAAAGGGCAGACATTTATTTGATTAATGTATTTATATGGTCTTTGGAATATGCTAAATTGCTTCCATTTGTTTTGTTAAAAAATATTGAAATTAAATTCATGCTGGATTTGTTTCAAGTAGTTACATGATACAGAAAAAAAACTGTATGGAAAAAAAACAAATCGACATGCATCGATAATCGTTGCCCTCTGAATCGAATCATGAGGTGCCTAGATTCCCACCCCTAGTGAATACTGAAGTTCATTAAAAAATTCCTTTAATATCCTAAAGAAACACTTTAGGCCAGACTTTTTTTTATTGCTTGTTTCGCGGCTCCGCCTTCGATCATATTTAAAGAATACAAAAAAATTAATAAAAAATGTTGTTGTTTTTTTTGTATTTCTTTAATCCGCTGCAGCACCAATGGTTGAGATTCTTTTTCCGCCCTCTGGTGGAGAGCCAACGGTATTCTTCTGTTCATTTAATTTTTAAGTTAATGGTAGGTTAAATAAATTTCATTTTTAAATAAAAAAATATTTTTATTTCTTCCTCCTTCTTTGTATTGATTCCACACAGTCCTCAAGAAATTGAAAAGTGCTGAAAAATAAAGATTTATTTTAATTTTTTTTCCTTCCTTCTCAGTAGATTCTTAAGTAGGGACATCCGAGGAACAAGCAATTAAAAACATCTGGCCTAACTCTGTGGAAAGATCTAATTTCATTTTGATAAATGACCTCACTGCCACCAAAATAACTTCTATTGATGCACTGACAAATATGTCCAAATACTTAATGACCACCTCCCCTGGTCCATTACCTGACATGCAAACAAATGTCACAAATGAGTGAATACATTTGATTGTTTTCTTCAGACAGTTGCCGACTGATTCTACCCATTTGTTTTTCGTTTGTTACGTTGTGCAGTTTCTATTTTCTAGGCACACTGCTTTGTTTTCTGTCCTGACCAGTCTTATTTGGGCTGCCCATGTGTTCCCCAGGTTAGTGACTGCAACAACAGGGTAATTCAAAGGGCGAACTGATATGTCTGTGCTGCTACAGTAAATAAAAAAAGCAGTGAATGGATTTACATTCACTTAATATTCTCAATTGTGAAAACTTACAAATAAACTCATAATATATAATCAACTTGTTCATTTTCTTGAGTATATACTCCTTCTCAAAGTCTCCTCAAAGTGATGGTGTGTTTAGTTCTGTGGTTGCCAGGTCCTGTTAGGACAAAACTTGTTTACATGCACTTAATTAGCTGATAACTGTAATCAGTAATCTGATCAACGAGTTTACATGCACTTGGGTAATCAGATAATGGGACACCTCCAGCCTTACATGACTCGGGTAGTAATCAGATTCCTACCTCGCAACCAGCTAAGTATAAACTAGAGTCTCCAATAAAATGGTCGATAGCCGTGTCGCTGCCTATAATGCCTTGGCGTATTTAATTCCCAATGTAAAATGACACCTGGAACAATCTTCTGTCCAAAAAAGGTCACGATTTCTTAAACTAACAATACAATAACTGTTCCTCAGTAACTCCGTCACATTTCTAAGGAATGTAGTGATGCTTCTGGGAACGTTGGTCTGGAGAACCCAAGATCAGTTTATTGACTATTTTTTTCAATGACTGATTGACAATCTGTCACTGCTTCAAGGGAGTCTGTCACCAATCAAAGCAACAGCAGTGTGCTTCAGCGGTGAGTCAGCCACAGTTTCACACCTTCGTCTCAGTCCTGTGTGAACACTGCGACTCGACTTACAATCTTTTCCAATACAGGAGACATGACCTCAAAACCCAGACACTTTCTCTGTATAATTACATAGACTTTCATACAGAATACATATATACATGAAAAGCCAACTAAAATACAATTCATTCATTTAATCACTTTCTTATACGGTTGATCCTGGACAGGGTCTGGGCAGGACCCGTGCCTACATGGCAGCATGGGGAACAACCGTAGTCAGGTCGCCAATCCATCATAGCCTACATATACACACACTAGGGCCACTAAGACACCAATTAACCTAACGGGTGTGTTTACTTATAATGAATAAAACCAGAGTACCCAGAATGAACCCACATGGACATGGAGAGAACATGCAGACTTCACACAGAAAGAACCCAGACCACTCCACCCAGGACCTTTTCGATGTGAGGCGACAGTGCTTTCCAACGAGGCACCATGCCATCCCTAAAATAGAATCCTTGCAAAGTGGATAAAAATGCTTTACCAAAGCAAACAAAAGTCAAAACTTGTTTTTGTTCACCTTCACATGGCATGACCAAAATCTCAGCAAGCAGTGCGATGATTGCACTACTTCAACTGCAGTCACTGATCACTTTATTAGGTACACCTCATTGTTTTTACACTAACCAACACTTTGCAGTTCTACAATTACTGTACTGTGTTCTCTAATGGGCAGAACCCTCACAAGACCCCAGAAGGATTAAGCGCTACAGTGACACTGTTGTGGTCGTCTTGTGTTAGTGTGCAATGGTACAAATGGACCAGACATAGCAGTGCTGCTGGAGTTTTTAAACACAGTGTTCACTTACTGTGCACTCTGTTAGACACATTTAACATTATGCTCCACCTTCAGAGACTGCTGCACAGTTTGTGTTATTCATCCTGAAGTGTTGTGTACTTTATTCCGATTGTTACCTTGAGTTTGTGAAAGGCGCTATATAAATGGAACTTATTATTTATTATTAGTACTCAGTGCTCACAGTATGCTGCCTACTGTAGCATTTTTGATAGGTTTTACGATGGCCCTGCTTATGATATTTTGATTTCACAGTGCTCTCCGCTTTGAATTGCAATTTTTTGTGAAGCATTACA
>JAUZSU010029551.1:0-10466 GCA_034780255.1 Parotocinclus maculicauda | reverse complement strand
CAGTGGAAACAGGATGCACCTGAGCTCAATTTTGAGCTTCATGACGAAGGCTGTGAATACTTACGTAAATGTGATTTTTTTTTTTTTTTAGTTTTTTAGTTTTAATACATTTTCAGAACTCTCAAAAAAACTTTTTTCACATTTTCATAATGGGGTATTTTGTGTAGAATTTTGAGGAAAGCGATTAATTTAATTTGGAATAAGACTGTAACGTAACAAAATGTGGAAAAAGTAAAGCGCTGTGAATACTTTCCGGATGCACTGTTTATTTGTGTATATATATGTGTATATATATGTATATACATATACATACATATATATATATATCTCGGACGTATGCTAAATATTGTAAATGTGTAATCCCTTATTAAGTAGTGATCTGCTGTTAACTATTGAAATATTACGGTGTTTGATTTATGGCTATGGCTAATTTTAAGATGATGCCCAAAATATGCCAGTCACCTGGGCCATTTTGACTACCTGACATAGCACGCACTCATGACAAACAGTTTCTTGATGGCCCAGACAGACCACCAGTAGGGAGGCTTGTGGCAAGCACAAGCAGCTTCCACGGTTTTGTTATCCACCATCCAGACACAGGTGGCAACTTCACCACACACCACTGTTTCTGCCTGAACCATACCCAGGCATTTAGCAGAAGGAAATTTGTTGTCACAGTGCCCAATATGTGTCGTGCCACTGAAAGCCAGCCACTGTTGCTTTTCAACCTGGTCTGCTAAAGATTGAATCATATTGTCTTTAGTGACATGTCCAGGTTCTGTTTGAGATTCAATGACAGTTGTTTGGAGAATGGAGCCTGGATTTTGAAATTTTGGGGGTTTCTGGGCTTTTGATCACCATGGTGCTATACTAGAAGCTGTCGGCGTACCTGTAACAATACCCTTGTTTGTCCAGTAAATGGTATTATGTTTGACTTTTAATTTGTTGTCGGATTTTAATCTTTCAGATTTAGCACGCTGTGTCTAATTCACATTGCTCATAAAACCAGTAGTTCAAAATGGCGGCTCTTCGGGGGTGGTTCCCCTAATGTAATATAACAGTAAGGGAAAAATCAAAATGACTCATAGAAGCATATGATTTCTGACACAAATATTTTAACTGACTGAGAGAAAAGGGATGGATTAGGTATTTCATGCTTGGAGGACTTTAAGGAGCAGTAGAGATCCAAGTGGAAATACAAAATCAGGCAAAAGTAAATTTTGCATGCCATGTCCCCTTTAATCCTATTTTGTTGTGCTATGAAGTGACATTCTACCCCAAATGCTGGTGTGATGATCTGGTTAGCCATTGCATACTACAGTCGGCAACAGCTCTGCAATATGTGCAGGACAACTGGTAGTTTTACCAATGTTGTTTCAGGAATGTCTCTGCCTGATTGCAACACATCATTGACCTGCCCAGTCACTAGATTGATCGAGCATTCGTGAGACCAGCTGGGGAGCCAGCTCTGGCAACCTACATGTGTATAGGATGTACAGCCCCAGCTGCAACATCTTTGGGCAGATGTGTGAGAGGATACCATACAAAACCTATATGGGTCTATACCCAACAGCATCTCATCTTGTATCCAGGCTAGAGGTGCTCCAACATGGTATAAGAACCACCATTCAGTTGTACAGATTTCTTTACTAAACTTTTGCTCTAATATTGTACATACATAATATATATCATCATTAAATCCATACACTTAAAGTTTTATTTGATCTCCTTTGTGAGTATGATGTATGTCAACTGATCATTAGACAGTAGGTTAAAATATTTGGCAAATCAGTTTCTTACCATTCTATTGCTTCAGGCCAATATTGATCCTAATAGAGATACTGAGGAGGATGTTGGTATAGTACTAATTAGCTCTGATGGAATTTAACATGTCCTGAAGAACACATGGTCTAAATACTTATCAGTAGCCTTCAAACTGCAAAAGGCATATTGACTTCCAAATAAACTGAATGATGTGTTTATATTTTGCTTAGCACAGGTTTTAGTGCATCTTCCAGATGAAGAATAGACAGCACATCCATGTGGCACTGCAGCAACCTGTAATAAACCTTTGGGGTATCATTAGCACCGCCACCCCCTATAGAAACACGCACAGTGCAGTCATGTCAACCTACACATTGAGTATTTGGAATATTCTGAAGATTTGGATTGCAGTACACAAAGGCTTGCACAATGTAACACTACATTGATGCTCTAGATGTCAGGTTGAGTATTTTTAAGCTGGTTGCATTCTCTGCCATTTAGAAACAAAAGATGTTCTATAAAAGTGCTTTCTTTGCTCATCATTTAAAGTCTGTGGTGTGCAGTTAAGAGCAGCACTAGAGTGGATGTTTGTTTTGGCGCTGTTCATCTCTTGGTTGTATGAATGTGTGCTTCAGGTTTTATACCAGACTGTCCCCTGTTGGTTGAAGGTTGCAAGAGCTAATTTTAGAGATAGTGTTAGACCTTGTGAAATTGCCTATGGACACATACTAATGATGCCTTTTGTTTAACAACCTGAACTATATTATTTCTGCTCTTCTCAACCTCCGTCCCTGGTACTACATGTGATGGCAGCCTGGCATGTTCTTGCGCCTGTACAATCTGCATGCAGTGCCTCAAAGAGTTCCTGAACAACCCGCTGATGTGCCCAGCCCCCTTGCCTTCCACCTGCATGGTGGCACTTCATATGGCAGAGGTCTGTGCATCCTCCCTTCGGAGAATGCTGAACTTCAGCACCTCAAGAGGTAAACGTGAGCTTTGATCGCTGAAAGGGATTTAATACACCAGCTTGTATGCAAATGTTGAATTTGCAAATGAGAAAACCTGAATAGAAAACAGTCAGTCATTAGAAAATTGTAAGTGGTCTATCCTTGGCTGAGGAAGAAAGTCAACATGTTAATAAAAATGCTATGTGAATATTCATACAATATTGTTAGTCCCCATTTAAAGCAACTTCATACCAATAGTTTTTAAAAATTATGATAAAACACATGGGTTGCTAGAACAAACATAGTCCACTGACCCTTCTAAAATTGAATGTCTCTTGCATATCATAATGCAATTGTGAAATTTTTCAAGCAATTGTGAAATTTTTTCAAGAGATTCTGATTTAGGAGGTGTATTTACCTCTCGTTTGAACTGAGTTCAGGTTATTTAGCATTGTAGGTAAATAAGCTAAACTCAATCTGTTTGAATGTTTATTATTGTTTATTCTAGTAGGTAAATGTTTTTTTAAGGTCATTCTCTGTCTGTTTCTTTAACTGCATCATTTGATTTATCCTCACATTGATTTGTCTGACAATTACTCTCACTTACTCACATTCAGATTGTTAGAGAGCCACAAACTTGAGGTGAATGATGACACACTTCTAGATATTTGGTATACTCCTCCGGAGGCTGTTGGTAAGTGCCTGTGCACATCTTTTGAACTCTTAAATTGTAGCTCCATTGTTTTAGGTAACCTGTGTGTCTTGTGTTTTCCCCACACAGTTGAACACAGAAATGAAGATCATGGTAAGTAATTCTGCACCTTTGATGTG
Organism: Parotocinclus maculicauda; assembly: GCA_034780255.1. Lineage (NCBI taxonomy): Eukaryota > Metazoa > Chordata > Actinopteri > Siluriformes > Loricariidae > Parotocinclus > Parotocinclus maculicauda. Next base: position 6,924 of record JAUZSU010029551.1, on the reverse strand, counting down.
GAATATGTTGTAGAGAGATCTGAGACGCTATGATCTAATCTCACTAAATGTTTTAAGTCCAAGTGAATCCTAGAAATCCATTTTTGAATTATGTGAATTCCCTGTGCTTCCCAGCGTCCTTATTTGTAACTGTGTGTTCTCACTTATGCAACTGTCTATCCTGGATTCTTAATCTCAGTGTGATTTATTTTGGTTAATTTACATTTAAAACATTAAGTTCTTCTCCTTGACAATAACATCTTCTACAGATAATGAGGCTAGCTCGAATAAATGCTGAAATGCTCCTTTTAGGTTTTTATGATATACAATATATGACTGCAGCTTAGACGGCAAAGCCATGTACTGTTTGTTTTGTTTCAGGTGAAGTGGTCTCTGAGGATTTTTACACAGGTAAACATTATCAGTTGGCTCTGATTTTTGGACAGTTTAAACCCACTGCTTGTGCTCCTACAAAATCAAGTCCATATTCTAAATCAACTCAAATGTATTTGCTATTTGTATTTACTCAAGTTAGGACATGTCTGCACACGTTGCAGCAGGTGTCTCTTGCGAATGTAAAGGAATCTATTCCGCCTGTGATGTGTCACATTCGTGCCCAGGTGAAGTCTTATGAGCCACAGAATCTCTACCAGTGCCTTAAACTGTTCTGTCCCAAATGTAAAACTATGTAAGTCATACACATCACTACATACAATAACGTAGACATGTCAAAAGTCATTATTTTTTTCTCAAATGCCTTTACATATTTGATTATAATTTGTTAATTATGGTTTTTAATGAAATACGCACTTATTAGCCAAAATATTATGGTCACACAGATTTAATAGCAAATATAAAAAAAATCAAGTGCTTGTGTATATTAGATGAACAGTCAGTGAAAAGATGAACAGTGTTAAGTGAAAAGCCAAGTAGAATATGAGGTGCTCAGCAATGGCATGTGCCTACTCACAGTGGCTGAGAAGGGACAATATGCAAACTGGCAACCGGGGGTTAAGTGCCCAAGGCTTGTCTACATACAGTGCCTCCAAGTAGTATTCAACCCTCTGCAGATTTTGCAGGTTTACACATTTGGAGTTAACTTGGCATTGTGATATTTGGACTGTAGATCAGCCTGGATGTGTGAAATGCACTGCAGCAAAAAAGAATGTTATTTCTTTGTTCATTGTTTGTTAAAATTGTGAAAAGTTTATTCACATGGTCAATTATTATTCAACCCCTAGGTTTATATATTATATATATTATATTTTGTGGAAAAACCCTTGTTTGCAATTACTGCTATAATTCGTATTTTTTAATTTTTTATGAGACCTAATCAGGCCGGCACAGGTCTCTGGAGTAATCTTGGCCAACTCCTCCATGCAGATCTTCTCCAAGTTGTCTAGGTTCCACAAATTTTCAATTGGGTTAAGGTCAGGAGACTGACTAGGCCATTGCAACACCTTGATATTTTCCCTCTTAAACCAGGCCTTGGTTTTCTTGGCTGTGTGCTTGAGGTTGTTGTCTTGTTGGAAGATGAAATGATGACCAATCTTAAGATCCTTGATGGAGGAGTGGAGGTTCTTGGCCAAAATCTCCAGGTAGGCTGTGCTATCAATCTTACCGTGGATGCGGAACAGATGGCCAGGCCCCTTGGCTGAGAAGCAGCCCCACATCATGATGCTGCCACCACCATGCTTGACGGTAGGGATGGTATTCTTGGGGTCATATGCAGTGCCATCCTGTCGCTAAACGTCACGGGTGTGGTTGGTACCAAAGACCTCGATCTTGGTCTCAGAACCTTGAACCAGTCTGACTCATAGTTCTCCCAGTGATCATGAGCAAACTGTAGATGAGCCTTAACATGGCACTTTGAAAGTAAAGGTACCTTAAGTTAACTTGCCAAGTTAAGTTCAAATGTGTAAACCTGCAAAATCTGCAGTGGGTTGAATAATACTTGAAGGCACTGTATATCTTTATGTAATTAGTATATGGTGTAATATATTTACTTTCTTTTTTTAATTATTGAGTTTTGTTAGTTGATCTAATTTTTTTAGTTATCAAGGCTGAAATATGAATAAATTACAAATTATTCATGTTTTCTTTTCCTTTTCTCTGTTTTTTCCCGTATCCTTTATTTGTATATTTTTGCTTGACTTATATTTAAAATTATTTTAATTTAACCTTTTATTAAAAACCTTTTTTTATTTGTTATTTTTTTTTGTTATATAATTTTTTGTTGAACTTATTAAATGTTTTGAATAATTGAATATCTATTCATATTTATTCATAGTGTAATATTTGTTGTATGATTTATTTATTTATTTATTTATTAATATCATATCAGTATTGATGGCTTTATCCATGACAGAAGCAAAGTTACAAATCCACTCATACACACTTATACTGGGGCTGTTTAGAGACAACAATTAACCTAATGCATTGGTATGTGGGAGGAAAGTGGAATAGCTGTAGAACATACAAACTCCACACAGGTGGATTGTGGGGTCCGGATGGAACCAGGGATCTCTGGAGGTGTGAGATAACAGCAATAACTACTTACTCCACTGTTCTGTCCTGTTTAATTAAGATCTAAAAAACGAGTAACGATTAAAGTGAAGAAGAAAGAACAGAATCTAGAGCTACTTCAGCTCCTAAATGAAAGAAAGAGCTTTTTGATTTAGTAAGGGTGGAGTTTTATAGCTGAATTGGATTTGTTTGTATTTCTGACAGTAAACGTGGACATACGTGGATTTCTTATCATGGAACAAACTGTAAATAGATGCTGTTGATTTATGGATTATGTAGAACTGCTAGAAGATACGTTTCTATTATAGAGATCTTTCATTTTAAACTGCTTTTACTGGAGTTCATTAAATGTAACAGTGATTTCGGGTGGAGTCAGGGTGGAGCTGTAAGAATGAAACAGGAGCATCTTTAAAATCAATCATTAGGAAAAACCTGAGAACAGAAATCATGTGATCAAATAAATTACAGTTTAAAATTTAATATCTCATTATATTATACTGTGTGTGTGTGTGTGTGTGTGTGTGTTTATTTCTCAGGTTGTGTTATTGTAATCTAACAGAGGAAAGTTGTGCAGCTCTGTCCTCAGTTCTCAGTTCAAACTCCTCCAGTCTGAAACACACACACACACACACTCACACACACACACACACACACACACACACACACACACACACAGGCAGGCAAATGCAAACTACGACTGCACTAAAATGTTAATAACAATTTATCTAAATAAAATATTGATTTATTTATATATAGTACAATATATTGTATTTAAGAAAGCAGGTTTGTATTGATATCATTTTATCTTCTTAATGAAATATGACTATTGACTATACGGCTTTATCCGTTTCCACTAAAACAGTCGAACAAATGCCTGTAAAGCCCACATCAGTTTTTTTATTCTCAGTTGTAACACTCACATGCATGTTCGTTTGAAATTGACTTTACAATACCAGTATTGTTCATCGAGAACAAGTCAATCACTTGGGTTTGGCACTTGCCATGCCAACTGGAAAGCATTCACCTTTGTGGAACAGTTCAAACAGTAACTGTGAGCCAGGCATTATTGTCAAACATAGTGTCTTAATGAATTTTATTGTGGTTGAGTGGAATTACATCCCCACAATCATATTACAATATCTGTTAAAATATCCCATAAGCCATTAAAGTAGCTGGTGGAGGGGCAACCACATAATAACGCACATGGTTATGAAATAAGATCTTTAACAACATGATGATCTTAATGATAAAGACTGAATTAAAATTACATTACCATACATATTTTATGGTAAATTATTCATTCATTGCCATACCCCTTTCCAATATCCACTGTCAATTCAGCACTGATCCTTTGCCACAGAGTTCAGACTTAGGGGTTAATCTTTGTCGAGCCTGGGTCACTCAAACTGGTCTATCACATGAGCTGTTTGACCTAGCCTGTCTCATAATAGCTTACTGTCGCCACGGAGGCCACATGGCACTTCGAGAATATTTCTCTGGACCACTGAGTCTACAGAGCATTGAATACAGTCCAGTACACCAAACAAACAGGTGAGTAAACACAGAAAGCTGAAGTAATAGGCTAACTTGGATTTGCTCGGGTAAGAGCTGTATCACTAGAAAAGGAACTGGACTTTCTTAGTATAATGAGGACAGCAAAAAAATATGACACATCTTATGGTGCAAGACATGAGATAAAGCCTACAAACATGGAAAGGTGCTGTCAAAAGGGCTCTGGGGTGACAGTGGATAAAGGCACAAGTTAGGACACAATTAATTGTTAAGTATTTATAATATTATAAGTATTAATTATTTGTGGTATCCGCCGCCTCCCGTCCGGGCCCACGGATTATCCAGTGTGCTCCGGCTTATACGGTCCGCCGTCTGCTTCCATGGAGCCACCCAGTACCTGGTTGACTGGCAGGGATCTGGCCCAGAGGAGCTTTCATGGGTCCCCGCCCGTCACATTCTGGACCCCACCCTAATATGGGAGTTCCAGCGCAACCAAGCCGCTGCTCTTGGACCCTCACTCGTGCTCCCGTGTGAGTCGCCTTCATCACCGAGTGCCGTTGCAGAGCAACCGGTGAGGCGGTTTATATCCGGTGTTTAATTGGTGATGTGATGATGAACACCGGGAGTTCCCGTTACTTAAGTGCGGGTCCTAGCATTGTTCGAAGTCACGTCGTCACACGCAGTACGGATGGTCTATAGTTCGCGACGCGATACGTATACTCCAGCGATCGCTTTTTTTGTATGCGTCCATTTTCACACTTAGTCTGTGACATTCCGGGGCTTTTATTTCCCCCGGATGAGTAAGGGGGAAACCCCTGAGGTAACATAGCCGGTCAGAGAAATAACAGGGTTTCCCGAGGCTTTGTCTCACTCCGTACCACCGCTTAGCCTCACTTCGCTCGGTTGGCTGCTCTGTTTGTGACGCGCCCTGATGCGGCATTTTGTAGCGCTCTGAGCGCACTCACGCTTTGGCTCGCCCCCCGGGCGTTCCGGAGCCCCTCTGCGGCACTCGATTTGGAAAGCGTCCCAAATCGGTGCTTTACTGTGCTCCTCATACGTCCGCTCTCTGGCGTTTCGTATTATCGCGCACACGTCAGCAGTAGGTGCCATTCCCATTCGGGACGCACCGCAGCTGCGTGTTTTCCCCTTTTTGTGTTCTGTATTTTGGAGAGCCTTTTGCTCTGCCTTTTTGGTTATCCCTCATTATTATTAGACATCGTTCAATCCCCTTTTCTGCATCCTTGGGTCCTCTTACACATTTCATAACAAATTAGCATTATAATGGGATTTAGCACAACATCTAGAACAAAATTGTTGCTAAACCTCCTCCACGATGAGGGCATTGAACATAGCTGTTTTCGGAAGGAGAGGCTTCATTTAAGGCTAAATATTCATCTAGTCTATTCCAGGTTTTAGCAAGAGAGAGTGTGTAGGTCTTTATCAGTGATTAGTTCATTTATAATCACTGCCTTGTTTGTCAGCGATCTAATGTTAAGTAATCCTAGCTTAAGTTTAAGATTGTTATTTCTACAAGAGCTATCTGTGTTTATCCTAATAAGGTTACTAAAACAGACTGTTTGGGTGCATTTAGGCTTGGGTCATCGCCTTTGCAAAGCTAATCACCTCTACAAGGTTAGCCTTAGTAACTTCCAACTGGCGAAGGAAGTTACATGAATAAATATTCTAGAGAATCTATGGCTCTGAAGGGCTCCCTATAATGTCCAGCACTCTGGCTCCCGGGATACATAAAACCCTAGCCCCAATGGTAGGCTAACTAGTTTCACATGTCTCAGAATAGAGTCACCTATAACCAGAGCTCTGTCACCAGGCTGCTCAGTGGGTGTTTCACTGAGGAGGGTAAACCTGTTGGGCACCTGAACAGGTAAAGAGTGGTGCTCTGGTGAAAATGTACACTAATGACTAATGTCACCGTAATAGTTACCTGCAAAGGGAAACGGCTGTAGAAAGTAATGAAATTAGACTATAGTGAAGAAAAAGCCTGAATGAAATATGAATCAGTGAGTCGCTAACAAATATTAAACAAATAAACAATACTTATAAACATACACACAGTAGGAAACGACTGTAAAAAAAGAGTTCTAGACTTAAACTGTAACGAAGACGAAGACGAAATTAAATGAAAACCGGAGATTTGCTAAAAGCTAATAAACAAACACACTAAAGTCACAAGCCAGTCACCCGTAAACTTCTAAAAACGATTAAAGGCAGAAAAAAAAATTCCACCGGGAACAGGAAGGAAGACAGTTAAGTTATTAAAGTATCAATTTATTAATAGATATAATTATAATAAAGTAGGTAGGAACTGCTAGGAGCTAGAAACAGGAGTGCATGCTGTAAAAAGCTTGTACACTCATCTTAAATGCAGGAATGGATATTTATTAACAAGTGAAATTAAGCTGACCAGACAGAACATGAAATATCTTGGGTTAATACTGTCTGTGATTAAAGAAAAAAAAAAGTCAATGTTAAAATCACTGTCAGCCTGATTTTATTGCATCTTCCATACATTTCCTAATTTGTTTTATATTTACTGTCCATGTTACCAGTTCCTCTTACCATATAGAAGTTATTTGTAGTTCAACAATTTAAAAAATTTAGTTCATCTGCTACATTCTTACTTAGTACCTTCACTCTGTTTTCTAAATGTAAATTAATGAATGTAGTGTTTATAAACTCCAGCAGTACGGTTGCGTCTTATCCATTCATACCAGTACAACACACACTAACACACCACCACCACACCAATGTGTCACTGCAGTGCTAAAAATGGTCCACTAATGAAATAGCACCTTATCTGTGGATGTTCTGTGCATTAGAAAATAAAATAAATAAGTCCAAACTGTGTAGAGAAGCATATGGACTACCACCTAACTGGAACTAAAAATG
>JAUZSU010029540.1:0-10467 GCA_034780255.1 Parotocinclus maculicauda | reverse complement strand
TTACGTTCTAGTTTTCGAGTGGCTTGTTTTAAAGTTCGCGTGTTATCATTATACCATGGAGCCAATCTTTTTTCTTTTATTAATTTCCTCTTCAAAGGAGCTACTTTGTCTAAAGAGCTGTGAAAGGCTGACTCTAAGTATTCAGTTGCCTGATCGAGCTCTAAGGGGTCGGACAATGACCCAATCAAGGTCAAGTCTGGTAGGTTATTCATACACACTTGGTCTGTATGGAATTCAGTGTTAAAATAGTTCCCCTTTACTCCCAGTTTGATCTGCACAGTTCCCCAGGCTTATGACAGACACTTCATTACCAAACATTTCATTACCCTCTTCTAATGAAACTGATTGGGAAGTCAGGTTTCCTTTGTAGCCTTATGCTGTTTCTCTGTACCTGACTCAAGCACCTGTAGGTGTATTTGTCTGTAATTTATGTCTGGTCCATTGCACTCTGGGTTCTGAAGTTTATATAGATAAAGATGTAAAATGTTCAGGTGTCATTGTTGTGACCTAAACCATTTTTTTTGCTTTTTTGACTGTATAATATTTAAAGAGTAAAGAGCTTAAACTCTTGATTGATATTACATTTACATAAAGCATGATTGTTGTTTGGAGGATTTGCTGCGACATCTACAGTATGGGTCCAGAACCTTTATTCATACCCTTGATGGTCATGTTTCCTTGAATGATTTTGATACCAACTTCTAGCTTCTGCTCTTATGGAAAATGTGAATGAGTTTAGACATTAGTCCCAGCTCTTCTGTGTATAGCAGTGAGTGCTCGTTCTTACTTTAGTTGGCTTGAAGGTTATATAAAACCACTCATGGACTCTTCCCATCAGTCTGTCTTTAAATTGATCAATTTTCTTTTTTGCAGGCTTAGTTGGTGTGTGGCTTTTTTTAATGGAGGTCAGGCTTTGCAGTAACATAGGACACTCTGTAGCAGCACTTTTGGATTGACCTTATTAGACAGTGGTCCAGTTCGGAGAGGCACAGTGATTTTATTAGTATATTTGTCTTTCCACATTGTATATAGGCAATCACTAAAGATATTATTTTTATGGATGCATTAAAACTGTTTTTTGTATTTGCTCTGTGAATCAGATCAGAACATATGTCCGATGCTGTCTAATATTGATCCAGTGAAATGTGTACCCTGCGATTTATCTGTGCTCTATGAAGAAAGTTTAGGCTATCCAGACCAGGATAAGTGTGGTTAAACAGAGGAAAATGTATGTAACGTACAGTAACAGTGTAGAATATAGGATTTTACACTAGATGCTTAATTTCTGCACAAGAGTACAACTATTTTTAATGTGCTTGAGCAGCGTGTTTACCACCCATAACTTATGGAAGTGAAGTGGATCCCTTTGGTCCAAGAGATTTATTATTATTATTATTATTATTATTATTATTATTATTATTATTATTGGTAGTGGTAACAGTGGCGTAGTAGTGGTGGTGGTAGTGGTAGTACTAAAATTGGTGATGGTAGTGGTGGTGGTAGTAGTAGTAGTAATGATGGTAGTGGTAAAACTAGTAATGGTAGTGGTGGTAGTAGTAGTTGTAATTGTAGTAGTAGTAGTAGTAGTTGTAATTGTTGTAGTAGTAGTATAGCCTCTTTACATTTTGTGAAACAGATAATTTACCAAAAATGTTTGTTGACCGGACATAATCATATTCGCATAGTCTTTTTATGCTACTGTAATGTAAATATAAATAGATTTTTTACAAGAACACTCCATGCAAACAATATGTAAATAATTCAGAGTTGAAAACACGAGCGGTTAATGATCAATTTGTTTGACCAAAGCCAAAAATGCATTAATAGTATTGCCAACAACATTACAAATAGCCAGGTGAAAGAGAGCTCTAAGTTAGAGAGAATATACAAATTGTGGGGGAACAAACAAGCAGTACTACTTCCAATAGGACAGGTACATGAACAAACTTATGAACACCATTTAGAGCTTGTTGAGTTAAATAAGTAACGGAAAGTCATCCACACCAACACAAGTAACTTACTAAACACAACAACTGACTCGTTTTTGGATTAGAGAAGGTTCTAACTCAATGTTTAATCTCACTCTCACTCACTCACTCACACCACACACACACACATACACAAAACGAATGATGGACTTAAACTGCCACCTCTGTTTATAGATCTGGAGGTTAGGTAACAGATTAAATTTATGTCATAATAAAGTGTTTAGAACTAAATTAGACACAGTGAGATGTATAGTGGTTAACATAATTTCTTAGACCCTGGATAAGAAACTAAAAAATGATCTTTGTGTGTTTTGTCTTTTCAGCCAAAAAAAGATCTTCACTACCTTATGGAAACCAACAATGAGTACAAAGGGCTGCTGGGATGCTTTCCTGATACTATTGGAGTTCACAAGGTACTAAACATTGAAGAAAATATACTAAAGGAGTGAGGAAGCATTGTTTTTAAAACAAGATTTGATGAGGTTTTATTGTTTAAACGTTTCTTTAAGGATTTTTAGTGTTGACACTGGTTATCCGAGGAGTACTGGAGTTATAGAAAATCACTATGTTGAGGTGTGATTTGGATAATTGCAGGATTTAATAGGTTTTTCTTATAAAGCACTCAGTGAGTATTAACCTTAATAATAACAACCTGGGTCTGACATGATTAAGGTTCTAAAAGCTATTTGTGTTCTGCTTCGTTCTTCACAGGCTGCCATAGAGAAAGTAAAGGAGTCTGATAAACTGGTACTTGCAAGTAAAATCACTCCAGCAGAAAAAGTCACCATGACCAAGCGATCCAGCACCATGTCTTATGCTTTACAAGGTACAACATCACCACCCGCCCCCCCACCAACACACACACAGACTCATGCACAGAGAGACACAGACACAATCGCATGCACGCAAAGCGCACACACACACACACACACACACAAACACACTCAGACTCAAATGCACAGACACACACACAAACAGGTGCACATGCACACACGAGGACATGGGTAAAAGAAACCATGGACACAAAGAAGTGTCTCTTTTGCACATATGCTTCAGTTTAGTAGCATAAATTATTCAGATGAACATTGGATAGATGTCACATAAATACAAATAGTGTGAACTAATCAGATTTGCTGAGGGATTGGATTTGCGAGCCATAGAGTGCAGGTCTAAGAGCAGATGTTTTTTTAGCTAGCAAGAGCATTGTTAGGATGTGGCCTTATCCCTCAGCTGTGTGGACTATGGAGAGTTGTGTTCCATTTGTGTGTGTCTCCATCTATCTCTTCATTGGTCTCTCTCTCTCTCTCCCTCTCTCTCTCTCTCTCTCTCTCTCTCTCTCTCTCTGTATCTCTCTATCTCTCTATCTCTATCTGTCTATCTGCAGCGGAGATGAATCACTTTCATAGTAACCGTATCTACGACTACAACCGGGTGATGCAGCAGTACCTGGAGCAGCAAGCAAAATTCTACGAGACGGTAAATTGTCTTTGAGACCTTAAGATGCAGAGAGTTTTGTTTTTTGGTGAGAGAAGACAGATGGTTTAAAAGTGGAGTAAAAGAGGCCATTTGCACTCCAATTAGAACGACCATCATTGAACAGAGGAGGTGGTTTATGACACTAAATATCAGCCACCTATAAAGCAGTCTTTCGATCCCTTCTTAGGCACTTTAACCCCCTTTCGCACCTCTACTCACATTTTGGCAAGGCGTCCCAATGACTTAAATATTGGTTACACCTTGGCACCTGTGATCCTAATGACTCACAGGGTGATCCAATTATGCTCATGACCACCTTCAGGTTGACAGGCCCCACCAGAAGTTAAATACCTGGGACTTCCATTAGCTTCTAGTTTAAATGCATTCAAGAACCAAGAGGAACCAGTTGCCTTGCAGTTACTCAAACACTCAGGACCACCATGATCTGGATGAGTAAGAGCCTAGATAGATAGTGTTAGATATAGTTAATGACCTGATGTTGGTCATGAGTAAATCCACATAATCGTTCATGTGTGAACGTGTTCTGTGTAGGACAGTCTATAACCTGAATTATGTTTTGCACCTACAGATTGCAGAGAAGTTGAGACACGCCCACAGTCAGTTCACTACCATGTAAAGAAGGAAACTGCTGCACACATTTTCTCTCTCCTTGTTTTTTTTTCTGTTCCTCTTCATCTATGTTTGTCTCCAACCTCCGTGCCATAAAGAGCTTGTGTCGATCTCAGACCAAAGCAGGTTTCAGTAAAAATGTCACATCCTCTTAGTCCACACAAAACAACTTCAGTTGAGCCAATGCTCGATGCAGCCAAGGTCTTCTTTTAGGGGAGATTTAAGTGGTAGCACAAACTGCTAGAATGCAATGTGCCTCCATTATAACTTCATTTACCATGTCATTGTAAAAATGGGGTATTTGCAATGTAATATGCAAATATCAAGATACATTCTTATAGTATTTTACTCTTTTAAGTTTTGTTATACCACTGACCAACTCCAGTATTTTGTACCAAGTTGTCATTATGCATTTTTTTTTAACCAATTGTTGAAATTTTGTACTATTATTTTGCATATCTTTTCTCCTGTTATAACCCTGATTATCCTGGACAGGACTGGTGTTTGGGAGCCTATTCTGTAATTCGTTGTGCAAAGGCTGTTTTACAGGACACCAGTCTATCACAGGGCTGAATGATTCAGCTATCTGGCTTCCCTTCCTTGACCTGACACAACTGGGATTCGCCTAGCAATTGGCTACTGCACCACCCCAGCACCTCGTCTTACCATACTACCCACTCTAATCCAGTCCAGCTCTTTGTATCCTGCTTCTTAGGCAACACTATAACCAATGGAAAAGTTTACGTCGTTTTTTTTTCTGTGCTGCCTTTAGGTCACTTGAGTTCATTGCTGGATCTGTAGTGGTGTTTGATAAGAGTACAAGCTTAATCATAACAGGAAATGGCTTTTTTTGTTCTAAAACAGTGGTGCAAGACAACCTTTTGTCAATTTTTACAAATGAGAAATGCAACATATGGGTGTGAGAGATATTAAAAACCCACCATACGATAGAAACATACATGGCCCTCTTATATGGTTTGCAGTTGATTTTGTGGGTTATTGATCTGTCAGAGACTGCAGTGATTCAGTAATTAAGGATGGTAATATAAGATCGATTACAGTCCTAATGTAATTACAGACCTATAGAGAGTTTTTAAAAAATAATTAATTAGAAATATTGATGTGGAAGTCTAGTAGGGTGGATTTTTTTGTTTTATTTTCCATCATGTTTAATTTGATTATGTGGTGAACAATACACTAACATCCATGGTCAAATTGTACAAAAATAAAAGTAGTAGATTTACCATACTGTGCAAAAGTCTTAAGCTACAATCAGATTAGATATACCATTTGGTTTAGCAATGATATAATAAAGATATTGAACTGGTTCTCACTGTCTTTATTAGAATGCAACCAGCAATACAGGAAAGTTATATGCAGTATTAACAAAAAACTGTTCCTCTTCCACTTGAGCAATAAGCAGCATTTTCGGAAGAGGAACATGATGAACAGGATCAATGGAAAACAGTATCGTGGAGCGATAAATTTAAGTTTGAAATTTGTGTATCCAACAACGTTACATTAAACCACTGCTTAAACATCAAATCGAATAATGGACTAAGTCTTTTGCACAGTACCCGTTTTAAGTAAGAAACTGCACTGTCACATACATTCACAACCAGTCTTAATTGTATTATATTGGCTCTTAACATCCTCTAAGGGAGTAATAATGGAGTTGATCAGTGGTGGTCAAACCTTTTTTTTCCCCCCCAATTTCCTCGTTTTTATATTACTTACAGTTCATCGCAGGGCTATGTAGGGGTCTCTATTGGTAGAATTTATTTATATAGATATCCAAATATTGTTATATCGTCCATCTGCAGTAAGCCTTCTATAAAATCTCAATTTAACCCCACGGTGTTATGGTTGGTGTGGCACCTATACCAAAATATACAGCGCAGGCTTAAGGATGCTCTGGATTTCATGCCAGGCCAACAGTTGTAGGGTTTTGGGTTAAGCCCCTGACCAGTCTCCCGTCCACAGCCAGCCAGTCAGAAGGCACTACAGGGACTTGAACCTTAGGGGGTAATGGGATAATATGTTAGACAGTGTCATATACTTATAAAGATACTGCTCACAAAAGTTAGGATGATAATTCTAATGACCCTAATGAAAAATCCTCTAATTTTTGAGAGCAGTGTACTCTCTTCCACTTTTACAAACAGCACAAGTACAGGCTTTCAGCGGTAAGTCAGTATATTAAGTGAGTCTTAGCTTCAACATTTATTTGCACTTTTTTTTGGATTTGAAGAGGCCTTGGCATCCTTCACTGTGCCTTTGTGTGCTGATCTTCAGCATGCGTTGTATGCTATGCACTTTCTTATACAGAATAATGTTTATAACAGTGCCAAGCAAACTAGAAATCTCTACATATACATCACACAGCTATTGGAGAATCTCCAGCAGGACTGGTCCATTATGCAACATGTATTCATCCCATCATCCAATGCTTTATTTGCCAAAGACACAGCTCTATTTTTTCCACCTGTCACTAAATAACTCTATAAATCTACACTTTTTTTCTCACATTGAACGTATTTACTTTATCAGATGCATGTACTTCAGTTCATGATGTATCATTTTATGTATAGCAATGTTTGCAAGTTATTTGCACCGTGGATGATTTAAAAATCCCACATCGTAATTCTGACAATGATTTAATAAAATCCAATTTGTATTCTCTTAGTTTCGGTTTGGTGTGTGTATTTTGAGCACATGACCACTCCGTTCGCTGGGTGGAATGTAAATGAGGAGGAATGAAGCAGCTGCTTGTATTTAAAGGCTGAATGAGCCGGTGGACTAGATCAGCAGCTCGTGTTAGTGTGCTGTTTGATTAGCACAGAGGTATAGGGCTTCACACAAAAGTTGCACACTTTGGATATTTTGCAAATGAAAATTCAAAACTGGCCACAAGTTATAAAAACTAAATTTTGTCACTGTATGGTGCGCACAGGGTTCATAAGATCTAATTCTGTGTGAAAAAAGGACACACTGCTGTGCTCTGAACACCTTGAACAGCCCTGGTTTTCTAATTATTTTGTCCGGGTTTGATTTTAGACCAGGATACAGTCAAGTATATAAGTAATCAAATATAACACAAGCACAGAACTGCACGCTGATAAATGTTTATTCCCCTCCATGTTGTAACATCAATCAGTGCAGCCATGCATTTCCAAAAGTTGGAATACACAGGCTGGGTCTAGTTACCGCCCTGGTAAAAATGTACTGTGAACTTTGACAGTAAAACCATGAAGTGGCCAAATAACTCAAAATCTCAATCAATATCTATGGTAGAAGTGTGAAATAATTTATGGTCAGTTCATAGTCAACCAAGTTTACAATTATACTATGAAATTTGACAGTGGAACCATGAAAAATGTATATCAGAACTGTGAACTTAATAGTTACACTGTGGATGTTCACATTAAAACAGTCAATCAATTTAAAGTTGTACATTTTTCCTGGGCTATATTACGTATATAAAATGCAGCTTGGAGTGGGGCACAGGAGACACTGGCCCCAACTCTGTACCCAATCTTCCTGGCCCTCTGTAAATCTTGGTTCAAGCTTTAGGATAAAAAAAAAATATGCAAAACCAATGTAGGAACCTCCTATGAAAAACCCTATTTGGTACAGTACATCAGTAAAATTATTTAAGAAATGACACGTCAAATGTCACTATTGTGATGATTTAATGCTTAAGGCTCTGAACTAATAAAGAGAAGTTTGTCCACCAAGGTACCCTTCTGCAATACCCTTAACTTTGAACTTCTCAGCCCAATTCCAAGTCGCTGGTTTGAGCAGAGATGTAAAGTTGTTAGTGTAACTGAACTGCATGTCCACCTTGTCCTGAAATGCTTGAATTCTCAACCTCTGCACTATTTGACATTGCATTGTAAATCCTTCCTGTAATCATCATTAATGTGCAGTTTAGGAGCAGCGCCCAGGTGCCATCTACTGCATCTTCTCTTCAGTGTCCTGACAGTCACTGATGTGCTGTGGAAGCTTTGGTTATCTGTCTGTAGCACAGGTGGTCAGGGTGAGAGGTGTGGTCTGAAGGTGCGAGGGCGAATCATCATGGCCACCTTTCGGAGAGAATAATAGTCCGTATCCTTCCAGGTGTACCACACAATGCCGTTGGGTCCCAGCGCGTTTTTGCCCTTCGGCGAGTAGCGTCCACCCTACAGACCCCACAGTCAAATAGAAAAAATGCTGTGAATGCTCAGTAATATGCAGTATATAAACCTTTATTTCTATACAATTATGTTCCAGTAACATCACTTACACGTATAAAGCATGTTATATCTTTTATACATGTGACCATGGTGCCTGTATCACACTCGCCTTATAGTAGATGCCGTTTAAGTTGGCGTAGAAGCACTGGTTGTACCACCACCCTGCATGACTAATCTCAGCACAGATGTTGCCTGTGTCTGGAGTGCTAAAGTCTTGCTTGTCATGATACCAGCTGAACGAATCCTCCACAGTGCCACTAAAGCCAGAAACCTGAAGTCTGTACTGCATCGCCTCATCCTCTGTCCTGCCAACACACACCATGTTACATATAGAGGAGAGGACAAGAACCTGAGAGCACTAGTGAAAATGCTTCTGTTTTTACTTAACGGGTCAATGTGAACCAGTTTATATAGTTATAGGTTAGAGAAGGAGACAAACAGGGTGTACTACTTACAATAGGACAGGTATATATACATACAAACAGCATTTACAGCTTGCAAATGTCTGCAAACGCATCAACCGAGTGTCTAGACTAAACGGGCTAACGAGCAAGCAAGCACACCACCGGCAACATACACTGCTCACAAAAATTAGGGGATACTTAATTATGGGATATTTTCCTAATTTTGGTGAGCACGCAAACAAACAATGGCTCTTGTTCTCAACTCCTGTCCCTGCTCATGGATTCACAGCATTGATTGGCTGTTTACTGCCGCTACATCCTGAGTAAAAAAAGAGTTCAAATACAGCTTTCATTTTCCTTTTATAGTTGAGTAGAATTGTTACCTGTAAAATCCCTTTTTTGCTGTAATGACAGCTGGCATAAATGCCACAAGTTTGATGAAACATGTTAAAGATTTCAGCTCAAAGCCGAATTTTGATTATTTGAGGAATTAATAACAAATGTATCAGCTAATAATCTCTCAAATAAAAAAGAAAACAAACACATTGCAATAATTTTCCCTAAAATTTGTAATGTGTACTTATTTAAGAGAACGCACCCAGATAATAAGTGATTAAATGTCAAAATAAACTTGTACTTTGAACGAAAAGTACCACAAAATTAGCTACATTACTCAAGTATTTTTGTTTGGTCCATACTTGTGGTGCCAACAGTCAAATTGCAGTTAAAGTCAGCTTTACATTTTTATATTATCTTTTAGTTTCTAAGTTCAGACCCTAACTGAACAAGCCTGTGGAAAGGAAAAACTCCCGAAAACCTCCCGAAAACCTAAGAAAAAAAGGAGGACCAAGACTCAAAAAGCGACCTCCTTGGGCAGCTTATGATGCATGTAATTATATGTTTGCAGTGTGCCTTCTGGTGGACAAACTATGCAATGACAACACTAATAACATGAAGAAAAAATTTTTGGCATGAAACTAATTTTACTTTAAGTATTAAATGGTGATGTTACACAGTTTTGGGACTCATAGTTTCAGTGTTAATATGCAGTCTAACCTGAAGCTCTGATAAAGAGCATGCTTGCGTTTTCCACTCCAGTCTTCCAGGTCTATACGTAGAGTGTAGTCTCCCTGAGTGGACAGATAATGGATGTGCTCATTTCCGAGCCAGTACTCAGTTTGCAGGTCTCCAAAACCGTCCTTATATTCCTTCCAGCCACGGTCAAAGTTGACCGAGCCGTCCTGTCGACGCTGAATGACCGTCCAGCCTCCACCTAAGAATCGAAAGTCAGTCAGAAAAGCAGCTCAATTTATAGTATGTCATGTTTTATAAGAATCATCCTGGTGGCAGTTTTTAAATGAATGTCTACTGTATTTGTATCACCATTGTTGTCTGATTATAAACCTGTGTTTTATAGTTAATATACACTCACCAGTCACTTTATTAGATACTCCTTTTGATTTTACACTTACTGTCCATTTTTATCAGTTCCACTTACCATATAGAATCACAGTGTAGTTCTGTAATTACAGACTCTGTTCTCTAATGATCAGGACCCCTAAAGGACCAGCACAGATCAGATACTATTCTATTTATGTCATATAGCAGATGCCCTTATCCAGAGCGACATACAATTAATACAGTCTTACAGTCTAACACAGTCTTACAATCCAAGCTATTGTGGGTTAAGGGCCTTGCTCAGGGACCCAACTGTGGCAGAGGTGGGATTTGAAC